>PVKS010001240.1:0-148771 GCA_004027875.1 Aplodontia rufa
TGGTGATGAGGATCACTGGGTAGTGATGGTGGTGGTGATGATGATGGTGATGGTGATGAGCACTATATGATGATGATGATGATGATGGTGATGGCTACAGTGATGAGGATCACTGGGTAGTGATGGTGGTGGTGATAATGATGGTGATGAGCACTGTATGGTGATGACAATGATGATGGTGACAATGATGGTGGTGATGATCATGATGATGATACAGTGACAGTCATGATGACAATGAGCTGCACTTTTTTAGACAACAAGGACCATGGACGCTGCCTGACTGATGAAGACAATGATGGTGAGCTCTACCCAGCTAGGAGGAGGATGCTGATGATGGCTTATGGCTTACATCTGTAATGCCTCCCAAAACTGCCTGCTATAAGCATGGTTCCCAGCATGGCAAGGTTCAGAGGTGGGCTTAGGAGCCACTGCTTGGATTGGATCACAAGGGCTCTGACCTCATTAATGGATTAGCCCACTAAATGACTACAGCTGAGTGGACCACTGGGGGACCTGGCTAGAGGAAGCAGGTCCCTGAAGATGTACTTGGAAGGGGTCATCTTCTCCCCAGCCAGCTCTCCTCCTCCATTCCCTTCCACCATTTTGTTCTGCCTCAACTCAGGCCCAGAGCCATGCAGTTGGCTGAGCCTGCCCTGAAATCTTTGAAACTATGGGCTAAAATAAACTCTTCCTCCTCTAGGTTATTCTTATCAGGAATTTTGGTCACAGTGACAAAAAAGCTTACACAATGACAATGATGATCACTACACCAGTAATCACAGGGATCATCACCACTGTCACCTCCTCATGGCACATTAAGAGGAAGCGGTAGAACAGAGAGTTTTAGCTCAACCTTTTGGCTCTTCATCTGACGCTTTCTCTATCAATCACATAAAAAGCCATTAGGGCATTTTGGTGAAAGGAAACTATCTGTTCTTGGCTTGTTGCCTTTTTTAATAGGCTGAAAATGTTAAGGGTAGGAATTCTGAGGCCTTGGACAGATTCCATCATGGATCAATCATTCAGCTTCATCTCCTGAAACCAAATACACTGGATCTGGTAGCCTCATCCCAATAAATTGTTCAAAAGAGCTAAGAAAGTGATCACAAAATTCAAATGATCTTGAAACCCAGACAAAGAAAACTCCTTCTTAGAGAAATCTTGTCCTCCATTATCTGTTGTCCCCGACAAATCCCCTTGCCATGGTGCGAAAGTTTACATCAGAGTTTCACTGGAGGACGTCAGGGGAACCAGAAGGGCCCCAGTTCCTGGTGCTGAAATGCCTAAGGAAGGACAAAGCCTTCTGCTGCCTCTCAGAAGCAGTTAAACTGAAATGCAAATGCCCACATGCACACACAGGCACACAAGCACATGCACGCACACACATAGATACACACGCATGCACACACATGCACACACCCGTAGACACAGAACACACACACATACATAATTCTCCTGAAGATTTTATGGCTGAGTCCCAGGCTCCAAGAAGCAGGGTTTGGAGTGAAGAGCATGCACTGAGGACAGGGTGGGCCCCTCAGGCAGAAGGCACAGGAAGTGGGTCCAGGGACACAACCCACAAACCTGAATGCCTTCACAGATTTACAAATGCCTGCCACACTAACGGAGGACTCAGATGTGACACTCAGCATTTGCCATAGTCCAGGGCAGATGGACCAAGCTGTGTTTCCTTTTCAGGGGACATTTTTATTATCAGAGGATTGAAGAAACTCTCAGTTCAAAAGCATCCAGTGTTTAACCCTCTGTCCTTTTTCCCTACTTTGATCCTTTTTGAGACAAGGTCATATTCCCCGCCTCTCTGCCAGTGGCCCCCAGAATACATAGCATCAGGTGATTTTCCAGCCCAGCTGTTCCCAGGAGATAGGACATGTGCAGGGTCCAGCAGTCATAGCCACCACATCCTGCTCCAGCCTCCTCACACCCCAGAGACACAAGTGAGAGCTGGCACAGCACGCATGGCTGCCCTCCAAGGCTGACAGATGGGTCAGACTTCCAAGAAATGTTTCAGACTGCAATGTGTCCAGCCAGATTCTCCCATGGACAGGGCCTTGCTCAGCTCAGAAAATGGGGAAGGAAAGGGGGATGGGGGGAGCTGCTATGCAAGAGCAGAAGAGCCAGGACTGGGGTGGGTGACTGACCAGCCCCGAGCACCTGATTCACTGACGGTTGATTGAGGGACTGTCTGCCCTCAGCTGCCTTGGTGACTCATCTGCAAAATGGGGCTATTAATTAGCCATGGCATCACAGGGCTTTTATAATAATTAAGTTCAATAAAGCATGTAGAATTGCTGCACAGTAGGAGGTGCTCCATAAGTGTCCCCTCACTCTGCCTCATGTCGGCAACATTTGGGAGGGCATCTAAGCTGGCCCATCTGTCCACCTAGTCCCAGGAATGGTGTGTGACATAGATTGAGGAGCCTAGTTAGTCTTATCACAGAGATGAACAGCTAATTTTAGTGGGGGTATTGTGGTTTGGATAGGGAATGTCCTCCCAGAGGCTCATGGGTTGAAAGCACAATGTGACAATGTTCAGAGATGGGGCTCCTGGGGGGTGATTGATCATGAGGGCTCACACCTCATTGGTGGATTAATTTACTGATGGATTAATAATCTGATGGCTTCATTGGGAAGTGGAAGAAATTGTAAGAGCCTAGTTGGAGGAAGTATATATTTCTCCCTCTTTCTTTCTCTGCCTCATGGCCTGGGAGGGTATATCTTGTCCCTAGCCCTTTCCCCTTCCTCTCTCCTTTATGGCTCTGCCATGAAGCTTCTGCCCTGGAGCAGGCCAACGTGAACTGAAGCATCTGGAATCATAAGTCAAAACAAATCTTCCCTCCTAAGTTGTTTTTCTCAGGAATTTGGGCCCAGTGACGGAAAGCTGTTTCCTAAAAAAATTGGTACCAGAAGTGGGGTTGTTGCTGTGACTATACCTAACCAGAAACCTTTGGAACTAGTTTGTGGGGGGAGTTTGGAAAGGTTGGAAATGCGCACTAGAGAAGCCCTAGACTATTGTAAATGATGTTTAATGAACAATTCTGGAATGAACTCAGAATACCAGAATGCTGGAGTTACCTGACCAGAAAGGCTTCCTCCAAGATTTCAAGGAAGTCAGCAAGGCCAAGGATTGTGTGCCATCTCCTGAGAGGATGACATACGAAAGTGTGAGTGATGTCACAGGACAAGGGAGAGCTCAGGTAGATGGACATGCCAGGAACATGGAACCTCTGCTGAGGAAAGCTGCAGACAGTGAGCAAAGACATTCTAGGAGACAGCCCGTGTAGGAGAGGGCTGCCCGCATCCTTTGGAGCTCACCTCTCACCACCACACCGCTTGGATGTCAGGATTTGATGTTTGCCCTTCTGGGATTTGGCCCTGCTTTGGCCTAATCCTTCCTTGGTAGCCTTCTGTTCTCCTCTGTTAGCATGGGAATATTTACCCTGTGCCTATCCCACCATTACAGATTGGAAGTATGAATTTGCTTTTTATTTTTTAGGGGATCCCAGCTAAGAATTGCCTTGGGACTCAGAGGAGAGTTTGGATTTGTACCTTTGAGTGATCCTGGAACTCTTGACACTGTGGGGACTTTTGAGATGGACTAAACACATACTGCACTGTGAAATGGGCATGAGCCTTCAAGGGCCAGGGTATAATGTTATAGTCTGGGTCTGGAATGTCCCCCAAAGACTCACGTGTTGAAGTTTGATCCCCAGTGCAGCAGTGCTCAAGGGAGGGGCTCTTGAAGAGTGATTGCATCATGAGGCTCTGCCCTCATGTGTGGACTAATCCACTGACCGATAAAAACTCTGAGGCCATTTTTGGGAGGTTGTGGAAACGGTTGGGGTAGGTCCTAGTTGGAAGATTGGTGCCCTGGTAGAATTGTACCCAGCTCCTTCCACCCGCTCTGTCTCTGCTTCATGGCTACTATGCCTTCTGCCGTGATGTTTCTGCTTGGAGAAGTCAAAATGGATTGAAATCATAATCCAAAATAAATCTCTCCTCCTAACTTGTTTTTCTTGGGTATTTTGTTTCAGTAATGGGAAGCTGACTCATGTAAGGAGTGAACCAAAGGAATGGGACAGTGTGCCCTGGGAGAGCCGAGGACAGTGCAGGTGAGGGCCACTAAGTCAGCATCCAGTCATTCAGAGCACGAAAGTCACTGGCCTGAGCAGATGAGGCTTGGTTTGATCATTCAGGCTGCTAAGCAGGACAGCAGCATTAGGACCATGATGGTGGAGCTCTCGGGAGGAGTAACGGAGCCTTCACACGCAGGGAGTGTGGGGACAGTGCCTGGCATGAGATGCGTGCTCAGCATGCTGGCTCTCGTTCCAGAGGCAAGAATGTCACCAAGGAGAGGAGGCAGCACCTGATGGACAGTCTGCTAAGTCACTTGAAAGCATTTGTGCATCTTCGCTTCAGTATAAATCTTCCCAATGATTAGAGTTGCTAGATGAAATTCAGAATGCAGTAATTGCAGAGAAACAACAAACATTTTTTAGCATAAGCATGTCCCTTTCAACATTTCCGATGTATCTACTCTAAAGTCAGTTTTGTTGTGTATTTGAAATTTGAATTTAGCAGAGCCTCTCTTTGGGGGGGTTGATTTTTTTCCCAATTATGCCAATCATATCATTGGTGGAAACCGGCTGCTCCACAGTCAAAATGTACCGTGACAAACAGAGCCTACAGGAAACTGGCAGTGAGCAGTGAGGGCACTGGGCGGAAATGGAGCCCTCAAAAACCAGCTCGAGGAGTGGGGTGGCCTCCTCCTGCCTGAGGGCCGTCATGTAAGGCACATATGCCCACAGCGCCCAGGGCATTCCCACTGCCAGAGCCAGAACCACCACGAGTGGGTGCAAAGACTTTGCCAAATATCAGTCCTAGCGCTGCTTTCGCGGCAATGAAGACGCACAGTCAACTCTCTGGCAGAAAGAGACCGGCTCGAGTCACTGCAGGACACTGCAAAGACCAGGAGGTGTGACCGCGGTGCGTGACTGTGGCTATGTGAAGAAGCCGTTTGTGAACAGAGGTCAGGCGCGCTCCAAATCCTGGATACATTGGCTGCGTCTGGAAGGCTAAACCAAGCCGTGGGTAAACTGCACGTGCTCTGCCACTCTGCATTTCCTGGCCTTGCTGAATGAGCACCAGGGTGGGCGTAATCAGGGAGCAACATTTGTTAACATATAAAACACTGTGCTGCAATGACAGGCCGGGACTCGAGGCCACACAGCCGGAGCAGCCGCCAACCACCACCTGGCCCTGGTCCGTGTCTGCCTGCCGTGGGGCTGCGTGGTGCCACACGCAAGGCAAAGGCTGTGAAGGTACATGCAGTTCACATGGCTCTGCAGGCCGGTCCACGGAGCTGGTGCCCGGGGGGTGTCATCCCATTGCTCCTCCTGCCACACCCGCACACACAAAGCTTCTCAGGGGCAGGACCATCTTGCTTTGTCCCCTCACTCAGTGTTCACTCGCTGCCTCCACACGCTTCCTTAGCTCCCACCCCAGGCCAACCCCTAAGCCCCACAGAGCAAGGAAACAGAGAGCAAAACCGTCGGCCAGGGCTCTCCAAAGGCCATCTACAGGGAAGGGACACTGGAGTGGCCCCTGAAGGCCCCAGTGCCAGAAGAGCAGAACAGGGAACAGCCGGCTCCCAGGGTGCACAGGAAGCAGCCATGCCTGGGGCCCTGTCCCTGCCTGCTGATCTTACTGAGTGAGTATTTATCCCACCAGTTTCCTCTCCAGGTGGGAGGAAGCAGCAGCTATTCACACAAGATGGACAGGTGACAGCGGCACCAAGGGGAAGCTGAACGAGGTGGACCACTGGAGCAAGGGTGGCCAAAGGGGGCCAGGCCACCCAGGAAAGGCAGGGTGGGGAGCATGCAGAGGGTGGGGTTTGCTTGAGGGGTGGAAGGCAGGTCGAGGGCAAAAGCAGGTGGACAAATGAGGGCCGGCAGAGACCAGATCTCCCGAGCACAGGGGAAGGCTCAGCCAGCGGGGTGATGGGACTTAGCTTGCGTTCTCCAAAGGGGAGTCTATCTGCTGCTGAAAATTGTATCCTAGCAGGTGAGGGACCAGTCCGTAAGTCCCAATAAGCCGGCCACAGAAAGAATGAGCAAGTGGTCCAGAAGAGCAGTGGGGGGCGGAGTGCCACCCAAAGATAGCAGGAGGGTGGGTAACGCGTGCCCAGCTCCCCATGCGGCACTTCCACTGCCTCAGTAGACGCTCAGTTGCTGCCATCCAGGGGCTATTTTGATCCCCACTTTACACGAGGAAGCAGAGATTTGAGGCCAGGTGTTGTGGACTTGCTAATGGAGTTGCCCTGAGAGTTAAGAGAGGCCAAGCTCCAGCTAGACAGGGGCGATCAGCTCTGGGCCCCACTGCCCAGCACGGGGACTGTAGGGCTGTTCACGTGTGCATGCTTGAACTTCGCAGGGAGGATGGACACCAAATGCTGCTGTGAAACTCTAAGGACGTGAGGTGCTGCAGAAGCCACTTAGCTGAACGCAAGCATCCCACAACATACGCACACTTCAAATGCCGCGTTGCGCGCTTCTAATTTGCTAGTTTAAAAGGAAATAAAATAACAAACATTCAAAATAAACTTACTGGGCTGGGATGTAGCTCAGTGGCAAAGTGCTTTCACAGCATTCGCAACGTCCTGGGTTCGACCCCCAGTTCCAAAAAAAAAAAAACAAAAAAACAAAATAAACTTACTGAAAATGTAAGAAAGTCTGGCCTTGCAGGAGGACACTGGGCAGCCAGCAAGGCCCAGGTCGGGCTGCAGTAAGGAGCCTGTCCCTCCCCAGGGCTGGGTGGCCTGTTACAGGCCAGGTGGTCAGAAGGTCAGGAGTCAGCCAGGGGCCGAGGCCACCGGGTGGATAACATCTTGAAGGTGGTCGCGCCTGGGCATAGCTGCAGCGAGAACTCCGTCTTGTCCCCAACAGCAGAGTCCACACCTTGACCAAAAGTGACACCAGTGTCTTCCACGTGCAGTCACCTGTGCAGCACTGACTCCCAAGGGGAGGCGCGGGAAGCACAGGGAGAGGGGGCCACACAGAAACTAGGAGCGGACGAGGGCCATGCTGCTTCAGGCGGGGTTCTTTGGTTGCCAGTGATTGGCATCAGCTCTTTTTGATGTGAACACCAAGGGCGGGTATTGCAGACAAAGAATCAACAGCCAAGCTTCAGGGGGACCAAATAAGGGGGCTCACGGTCCCTGTGGGAGAAAGGACAGGAAGTCTCAGGAAACTAAGGCCCCAGGTGCATCTGTACCCACCATTGCCCACGTGGCCAGCTTGTTGGCTTAGCTCCATGGCTGAGGCCAGGGCGACAGGTCACCTCCTCACCCACAGAGAGCTTGCCACCAGATGTGCGAGGTGGAAAAGGCAGAGCGTGCATCCCCCATGGCTTCTGAGTATCAGGTCCTTCACGTGTGAGGGGTCGGTAACATCCCACCCATGTGCCTGAGGGTCAGGGCCTCCAACTGCACGTGCCACCGCTGGCCAGGGCCATCAGTGACTGACCCCCAGAGACACGGATCCCTTCTAGGGGTTGACGAAGGGTCTCGGGGTAGCCTGAGCCAGAGGTTCCCAAAGACTCGTCATTGGCCCATGAGATTTCACAGATGAAACCAGAAAAATAAATATGATAAAAGTGAGTTTTCTATATACCCAAATCTACAAAATTTAAAGGACTGCTTTCAAGCAGAAGTTTGTGTTTTTAGTACTAGAATGTTCTGTCATTTATAAAATGAGACTGCTAATAAAGAATAGGTCTTTTCAATGTCCTGACAATAAATAAATAGAAGACAGAGAAGTCAGACTTGGTCACTTGCTTATGCGTTCTGAACATTCTAGTATTTGATGTCCATGCCTGGGAACCACCACAGGACAAGGACAAGGAAACAGGAGGCTAAAGGTGCGGATACCCCCCACTGGGGACTCTCTTACTGGTGGCACTTGCACCCCAACACCACGAGGTCCTTCTGGGGCCCGCAGCACAGCACAGCACTCTCGCTGGCCGGAGGGCCTCCAGTGAGGAGGGCAGCCCCTGACCCAGCCCCCCAGCTCTCAGCGCAGGGCCTGCCTCCTTCCCCCAGGCTGGAGTGGGAGTTTTGCTTTCAGGTAGGTGACAGCCTCCAAAGGTCAGGGAAGCAACTCTTCTAATTGTGTAAATCCACAAAGTCAAATCTCCACCAATTAGTTAGGTAATTTGTTTCTTCAAGAGCCCCCCCCCATGAATGACCCATTAAACAAACACCTGATGTGCACTGTTCCCTGCTCCATCCTGCTGAGATGGCAAACAGGTGACAATCAGACTTCAGCACGCTTGCCAGGTGAGGTGCCTGCTCCCCAGGTCTGACCCCGCTCAGCCCCGCCTGCCGTGAGCTGGCAGCTCCACGCCCCACCCTTCGAGGACGAAACTGAGGAAAATAAACAAGAACTATTGGGGCCAGAAATGGCCTCGGGGACACTACTCGTCCCCAGTGCAGTCCATTGTTTTCAGCTCTGTCGTACAGGCTGCTCTGCACCTGGGTCACAGGGTGCATGAGGGCAGCCTAGTCTTGGCCCTGCCTGGCACTTATGTTATAGAGGATGAGGCTGTTCGGAGGGGACAGTGATTGTGGAAACGTCCCAGGTGCTGGTGGGACTTCATGACAAGAACCACCCCAAGATGACAGAGACAACCGGGAGTCAGAGCACGGCATGGCTAACCCCAGACCAGGGTGCTTCACGAAAAATCTCCTTCTCTGCATTACATCTCATCTAACTAATTGCAAAAAAAAAAAAAAAAGTTTCATTCTTTCAGATAGAAGAACTATATTCTGTGTTGTCCGGTTTTCTAAGTGATTTGGATTTCAGACCCATCCTCCTCTCTGAGCCAGCACTGGACTCGGAGTCCAGTGGGCGTTTTGACGCTTGTAATCTGTCAGCGTGGCCTTGGGAGCATCACCTGCTACTCGCAGCCTGCGTTATGGATAGCAGGTGCCCCCCAGGGTTGTTTGAAGGACGAAGGCAGCAAATCCAAAGCACAGATGGCTTCAAGCAGCGATGCCCAAGCCCTCCCAACCAAGTTCATCCCCGAGAGGAGCTCAGGACAGGCACGGCTCGCTTCAGGCCTCCACCTAGGTCACGGAGTCACCAAACGGGAGCAGCCGCGTGCTGGTAAAGCAGACGGATGCCGCCTCCCTTCCCATGATCGAGGCACAGGAAGGAATTGCTTCTCTTGGAAAGCAGCGCTGACCTTTGTCTTCCAGCGCCTGGGCTGAGGTTGGGAGTGGGCAGAGGGGGCGTGTCGCTCTGTGGCGGACAGTTCCTTTCTGCTTGTCCTCAGGGGAACTTGGGAAACCCCGCTGACGGTGGTTCTCATACAGTCAGGAGATGTCCTCTCCAGACCGGAACGGTGGCAATGCCTGCATTTTGGCCTTCAGGGCAGGGTGGCGAAGGGATGTTCAGCTTGTCACCCAATCCCTCTGGGTTGTGGTTTTTAATTCGTTAAATTGGGATATTCCCGGGTCTGTTGCAAAGGATTGATGAGAGAAGATTTGTAAAGCGATTGAGACATTCTGACGAAAGCACGCATAAGCAGCAGGCCTCGCTGCTAAGTCTTGGGGTAATGGAATGTGTGAAGGCATGTCTGTGGCAATCTACACTTAATCGTGCCATTTTCTGACGCCCAGAAGGTCCACACGAGCAGAGATGAGCAGATAGTCTTGCGCAGAGCCACTCCGTGAGGTCACTGACCATTAAAGTTTAATCACATCCCATTACAAAGCAGAGGTTTCTGGTCTTGCTCTTTCCCAGTGCTTAACTAGCGCGTGCCGTGGGCAGGTATGAAGTCACATCAATCTTTAAAGACAGCAGGTTTCATATCAAGCTCACCCACCCTCCGCCCACTCCCAACAAGTGCCTGTTAGCACATCAGGACGGACAGGTGCGTCCCCATCCTCACAGGTCTGAGCCAGAAAGACCAGGAGTGACGCAGGGCGGTGCACAGCAAACGCTGGACTGAGGAGCTGGTCTTCAGAGGTGGGGCTGGAAGCAGCAGAAGCAGCTCTGCCAGTCGGGCACCCAGCGCCCACAGCTCACAGCCCAGACCCGAGGCCAGCACGGGGACGTAGGGAGAAGCACCCCACAGATGTTTCCAGACAGACAGAGCTGGAGTGCGAAATGAGCCCAGATGAGCCCAGGAATGCCCTGTGAAGGAACACGGGCTTCAGGACGCTTGGAGGAGGCTCCTCCGCCAACAGGAGAGCAGGGCAGGAGCCTGGAGTCAGAAAACTGGTTCTGCTGCTTCAAGACAGGGTTGGGGCGTGCTGGTGAGTCATGGCTGGCAGAGGCCAACCTGAGGCCGGAAGTCTGGCTGTCCTTGGCTTCAACTCCTCTAAAAGCCTTTTGTCCCAAACTTAAGACCCGGGAAAGGCTCCAACCACAGGAGAAGCCCACCACCACCTCTAGTCCCAGCACGGCAACAGAACAAGGTCGTTGGCCAACTCAACATCGATTATGGCAAACAGAGCCCCCGGAGGATCCCTAGGGGCCGCGGCCACCTCAGTGGCCCTGAGTTGTTGTGCAGCAGGGTCCCAGGTAGAGCATCACCAAGGGGGGCCTCCAGGAGCAGCGGGGAACCCACACCTGTCCTCCACCAGCAAATGGACAGGGATCCCTCTGTGGGCCTGGAGTCCAACCCTGGCCCTCTGCGAATGGCCGATGAGCCGTGAAGCAGGCACAGCCTCCGTTTCCTCAGGTATAAATTGAAGGCAAAGTCCCTGCAGGGCCCGCATCACATGGACAGCAATCTGAAGTGGCTATGATGTGGCTGCCACAGGAGCCCAGGACAGAAAGGGAACACAGATGCACTGGCCTTGCTGAACCACTGGACACCTCCCCAGGACCCAGGGTACCCATGGCTACATGCTCCAGAACCACCTGGGACTCCATGTCCAGTGCTGCTTCCCTGGTGGGCCCCACATCAGCAGGGGTGGCAACAGCTGGCCAGTCCTCCTTCTTCTGCTCCCTCCAGGACTTCCTCCTGCTCAGTCCCCATGCAGGGTCTGGGGACAGCTGCCTTCTGGCTCATAGATATCACCTTCCCTTTGTGTCGCATGTGGCAGCGGGAAGGGGACTTTGGCACTGATCCCCTTGAAAGGGCTCCACCCTCGTGACCCAGGCCTCCCAAAGTCTTCAGGTCCTAACCACGTCCTGTGGTGTGTCAGATGTCCACTGTGCATTTGGGGAGCCTGAAGCGTTTGGTCCACAGCATTGACAAGAAAGAAAGACGCTGCCTCTCACGCCTGCCTTCACTCTTAACGACCTGAGCGAAGGGAGTGTGTGTGGGCAGCTGGGGGTGGAACCCAGGCCGTGCACGTGCCAGGCAAGCTCTCCAACGCTCAGCTACACACCCACCTCCTTGTGCCATGTTATTTTGAGGCAGGGTCTCACAGGTGCCCAGCCTGACCTTAAACTTGTGATCCTCCTGCCACAGCCTCCTAGGTGGCTGCTAAGACAGGCGTGGCCCTCCACGCCCACTCCAGCGACTCCACAGAAGCAAGACTTGGCAGCTGCGGCCCTGGCTGCCCTGCCTGGCTCGCGCTCTGCACAGGCCCTCTGGGCACTTTCTTCCACCTCTCCTTGTTTCCAGCCCAGACCCTCACCTGCAGAGGCCACCAGGCAGAACCACAGACAGCAGTGTGGCCTGCAGCACACGAAACAGGCACCTGTGGCTCTGGGTGTTGCCCCACCAGCCAGCATGTGCCAGGAGGGACTCAGACCCACATCTCCCACAGCCTCCCTCCGTGCAGGGGAGGAGGGCAGCACCCAGGCAGGCAGAGAAGAAGGCACAGGCAGCACAGGTGGGGCAGGTGGCCAGCAGGCGCCTGGCAGCAAGAACATTCCAGAGCCTCCTTGTCCAGCTGGGACAGGGGTCCATGAAGGAAAGGTAGGTGAGTAGGGAACCTCCTCCACAGGCACCCCCAGGCTGGATGATGTGTCTCTTCCCTCGCTTGGAGATGGCTCGGAACCCTGTCTCGAGAGCTGACAACCTTGGCATGCCGAGGACGAGCCACGTGAGGTGTCGGGGACCCAGCTGGATTCCCCAACCCACAGAGGCAGGCCCACCTCACCCCAACGCTCGGGCCACCCACCACGGCCTTCCCTGGGGAGCCAGTCTGGACGTCGAGGCAGGGTCCTGCTGGCCCTGCCAGCTCCTGAGCACTCAGCGGCTCCCCAGCACTCTCCTCCGCGGCCAGCGCTGCCAGGGCTGCGTCACACCTCCGTGGGCGTCCACTCCCACACCCTCAAGGCCAGGAACCCTGGCCTTGCTCTCAGGAACCCTGAAAGCAGAGGACAGCCAAGGAAACTCAGGCCCAGGGAATGTAAGCCACATACCCGAGGTCACACAGCATGGAGGTTCAGGCCTAGCCTGGGCATCCAGCCCCTCGGTAGCACCAAGGAGCCTCTGGACAGCATCTGGCCCCTGCGACACAGGCCCTGCCCTCTCTCCTTCTCTTGGGTTCTGTCTCCAGGGGGATCTGGAGCGCAGACACCCAGGTGCAGTCAGGCAGATGGAGACGCGGTTGACAGGGTGCTGTGCTGCGGGCTCTGCCCTCGAGGTCCTCACCCTTTACCCTGCCACATTGCCCTCCTCCACTGCCTCCCTCTCACACCGCATGGGCTCAAGCTAAGAGCAAGCGGCTCCTGGGTGAACCATCCAGATGAGGACAAAGAGTTAATTCAAAGTCCAGAAGCAAAGCAGCCGGGAGAGGCACAGGCTCTCGGAAGGCAGCGCACGCTCCAAGGTCAAAGTCAGAGTTGGTCATTAAAGAGAGGATTAATCTTGAGGCTGCGGCTTGACATCTTGTGGCACATTAGGAAACTTCTGAAGAGCTATAATTGTACAATCCAATACTGCAAGAGCAGGACAAGAAGATTCGGTTCCTGAATCCGCCCTCTGCCAGTTCCGGATATTTTTATAAATGACCAAATCCCGGGGCGGGCAGGAGACCACTGGATCGCGTGCCCGACTGCACGGGGAGCAGAGTCCCACGCCCTGGACGGCAGCAGAAATGGGCCTTCGGTAGCAAAGTGCATGCATACAGGGCTCCTCCAGGCTAAGGCGAGAAGACACAGGTGGGGTAAGAGGAGGGGGGGGGCAAGCACCTTGCGGCAGTGCGGTCCAGGAAGTCCCCAAGGTGACACAGCGTGGTGCAGAAGGAGCAGGAGTCCACCCACAGAGGCTCAGCGGGTTCCCCTGTCTGAGGACCAGACATAGCACATTGGGCTCAGCCACCACCCTTCCCCAGGTCAAGAGCTCAGAGGGTCAGAGGTCGCACTGCTGTGATATCAGCAGGACCATGGCCTGAGCCCAAGTCTCACCACACGCCCAGCCATGTGCTGTCACCCGGAGGTCCACTTGCCCATCCTGGTATCCACAAATCTGTCACTCAAGTGGCAACCTGGGTTCACAGGCATCTGGCCCAAGGTGTGCAGTCCCCAATCCCAGGCCCCAGTTGGAGCCCTCGTGCAGCCCCCAGAGCCCTCCATACTTGGAAAGGTCGCTTGTTTCTTTCTTGCACTTGGACTAGTAAGTGAGCCCTGCTCTGTTGGGAGCCCCCAGGTGCCTGCTCAGAGCTTCTCCAAGCTCCCAGCAGAGCAGAGCCCCAGGGCATTGGGAGCTGCTGCCTCTGTCCACTGCCCCAGCCTCCAAGCCACCCATGGTCCCCTCTGCCCAGCTGCAAGCATGGCCACACCGAATCACCCTGCCAACCCCAGGACAATGTCCAGCCCTGTAGGCATTTGGGCCTAATGGGGAGTGCCATCATTACACAGGTGCTCTGTGACCACAGGCCATGCCCCCAACCTCCCTGTGAATCCATTTCCTGACTCCAGTGCACTCCCACTGCCACCCCTCTCTTCCTGGTGTGCCATCCTTACCCTCGCTCACTGCATCCATTCCCAGAATCCATTTTCCTTGGCAGCCTCTACGGGAGAATTCTTGATAGAGTCTGCCACTCTCCCACCTGCCTAGGTAACCAGAAGTGTCCAGGTGACGAAGTCCTGGCAGTGAAACTTAAGCAGAAGTCTGGGTGGACTCCTCCTTTTCCCTTCTTCCTCTCTTGGATACAAATGAGAATCTAGAGCCATGGCAGCCATGTTGTGACCATGAGGTGGTAAATGAGGGAAAATCCACGTGAATCACAGACATAAACCCCATCATTCTGAAGCCGCCAGGTCATTGCCAAGTGTCACTGGACTCCAACTGTACACCTGAGCGGCTCAGGACAAATGCCCTTCTTCCTTGTAAAGACTGGTGTGCTCTTCCAGCCTTGACTCAGTTTCCCTGCCCATGGCATTTGGCCATCACTCCTTAGTACACTGGCCTCACATGGCTGTGCACCAGCCAGATTGTGAGCATTGCTGTGTCTCTAGTAGAATGCTAAGTGCTTGGTACACAGTGGTGAAGAGAGTAGAAGGGAGATGAAGGTCAGTCCCAGCAGAGTCGCACCATGCAAGGACGCGAGTCGCAGAGCCTCCCAGCCCCTGGGCTCTGCAGGTGGGCTGCATTGTGTGGCAAAGGGGAATCTACGTGCTCTTTAGGTCCCGAGGTGGGAGATTATGCTGGGCCCAACAGCCTGCATCCCCAGGGCCAATAAAGTCGTAGTAATTTGTTCTTACAGCAGCAAGAAGAAACTAATGCACACGCAAATAAAGATCTAATTTTGAAGTGACTTGGCCCAGCTTCGTCTTCTGAGTCTTCCACAGCCCATCCTTCAGCTGGTTTCAGGGTCCCACGAACACCAGCGTCAGCGCCTGCCATAAGGTGTCCCTGATGTGAAGCAGGCGTTATTTCCTTATACCCTACCCCTTCTGCTGCTCACTGTCACCTCCAGAGCTCTCACTGCACCTGATACCATGTAAGTGCGGCATAAATAGCTGCTGTGCTACATTGTTTAGGGAATAAGAGGAAGAAAAATGCCCACACCTGCTCAGAACAACCACAGTACCTTTCCCAATGGCTCCTTGCTTACTTGGTTGAATCCGTGGATGGGGACCCAGGGGTGTGGAGGATCAGCTTATTGTTCTCCTCAATGTGCTTGGTTTCTTTATCTGTCAAATGCAGACAGTAATAACAAACTTGGCTGTGAGTGGTGGCCCCTGCCTGTAATCCCAACAACCTGGGAGTCTGATGCTAGAGGATCGGACGTTCGAGGCCAGCCTCAGCAACTTAGCAAGACTCGGCCTCAAAATAATAACTAAAGAGGGGTGAGGATGTAGCTCAATGGTAAAGCACCCCGGGTTCAATCCCTAGATCAAAAATGACAAACTTGCAAAGACAGTGTGACATCCGAGTCCTAAGCCTGCACCAAAAACTCTTGGACTACTCCCAAATGAGGGTGATGCCACTCTCTGCGCAGCATCTGTGGTGTCCCCATTGATGCACAGAAGCACAGCTCCCTGCCTTCGCTAACTGGGTTGCCGTCTAAGCTTCGGTAACAAAAGAAATTTTCCAACAAGCTCCAAGTCTGCTTCTTCTTGTATAACCAAGGAGGCAGGTGATGTGGGGCTGGCACCCAGATAACAGCTGTGCTGGGGACCTTCCATTTCTAGGCCAAGCAGGGTGGGTTCCACTCAAAGTCCAGCAGAAGCAGGTACCATGCCAGGTCAGAGACCCAGTCCACGCGAGGAAACAAGTGTCAAGGGCACCTGCTATTCTCCCAGCCTGAGCCCAGGCCCACTGCAGGGGAGGGAGAGGAGGGAGAGAGCCTCACTGTTCCTGCTCATCTCCCCATGGCCATGACAGACAGCAGGAGGACAGACACTGCCCCTTCTTCCCGCCCACCTCCCGTGGACCTAGGTCTCTCTTCACCCTGCACTGCAGCCCTGTCCTGTTGCCTCCTCTTCACCTGCTGGGGAGTGAGCCAGCCCGTCCCAGCCTTCAGGGACCCCTGGCCCTGGATGGTGAAGGCCATCATGCTCGCAGCCAGGGGAGGGAGACCCTGTGCCCTCCAGGGCCACATGCGGTGCACGTGGGAGGGAGGGAGGGAAACCGAGAGCTGTGCGAGGCTTTGCAGTGAATCACTCCTGGGCCTGCAAGACACAGTAGCACAGAGCTGGCTCCTGGGGAGACTTCCCTGGGCAGGGTGTGTCCAGCGAGAGCAGGGAAGCCTGGGCCTGTGAGGCTCTCAGGGTCTCAAGACTCATGACACTGCTGCCCAGGCTTCCTAGGCTGCCTCTGCAGGGAGAGTCCTGGGCAGAGCTTCCACATGCTGCCTCACTGCAGGTGGCCGGCCTCCCCCTCCCCCAAGACTCTGGGGGACCCTGCGTCCTTCCTTAGGTTCCTCCTTAGGGAGGCTCCACCCTTGGGGTGTCCTTGGTCACTCTTGGGCTCCACCCTTGGTCCCTCTTGGGCTCTACCCTTGGTGCCTCTTAGGCTCCACTCTTGGGGTGTCCTTGGTCTCTCTTAGGATTTGCCCTTGGGGGTGCCTCAATCCCTCTTGGACTCTGCCCTTGGGATGTCCTTGGTGCCTCTTGGGCTCCGTCCTTGGGGTGCCCTTGGTCCCTCTTGCTGCTCTGCGTCTCAGGTTTGGTTCTGGTTGGCCTTGACTGTCATCTTCCCTGCCCAGCACTTGTTTTTCCATCCGGCCTCCCTTCCCTCATGCACCCTGTCAGCAAGTCTGTGCTGTGTTTGCTGGCGTCTCCCTCTGCTAGACGCAAGCTCCTTGAGGTATGGAATTTGTCTGTTTGACTGACCGCCTGGACCCCATGGCCTTTGCCTGCACCTGGAAATGCAAGGTGCTCCTGAACGTTTCCCGAGGGAGTGGATCCATCAGCAACCAGAGACCAAAGTCTGCTTCCTCACATTCTCTGTGAATCAAGAGTCTTTTGATCAAGTCAAACTACCAAGTTGAAACACAGAGGCCCCGCCCCAACCTCCAGCTGCGCTGAAGAGGCCACCAGCCACACACTGGTCGGGCCCAGTGTGGGTCCCAGCTGGCCCCTTCCCCAGCACCCCCAGGCCACACCAGTCCTGTGCTGCTTCACCCACCTGGCACAGCCTCCTGCCCTGTCCCCGAGCTCCTGCTTCCTCCTGACCCTGCAGAGCCAACCGAGCAGAGCTTGCAGCAGGGACCCTGAGAGAGGCTTGGGACGGCAGCCATCCACCCAACCCTTCCCAGGGAGGTGACCTTGGAGCCGAGGAGCAGGTGGGACCAGCGCTGTTGGTGAACTCTCAGCCTGTCCCCACCACTGCTCCTTGCCATCCTCCTGGCCTCTGTAAGGGTCCCCAGGCCTCAGATGCTCCTCCAGGGATCCAGGGTTTTAAATAAGCACAGCTCCTCTAGATGGGGAGCAGGGCACGATGCACCACAGAGGCGTGGGAGCTGCATACGCAGCCTCCATGAGCCCCGCGGCCCCAGGTGGCTGGAACCACTAGACCATTTTACAGACAAGAAAACTGCCTGAGATCATAGCACAGCCAGAATTTAAATCTGAGTGTCCACATGCTGCTGTGTCCCCACAGCCCAGAAACAACAGGAGTTACCCCAGTAACCCTGAGCAGGAGCGGAAGGAGGCACCATGCAGGGTTGCCGCATTCTGGGGCTGCTGAGCAGACAGCTGGCAAACGCTCTCAGACGACAGGAAGCAGAGGAAGTACTTCCTCTTCATGGGAAAAGAGCCCTGGCCAGCACCGGGGCCAGCAGCTGTCCCCTGGGGCCAGAACCTGCTCTCTCACCCACCTGCAGGACATTCCTGCAGGCACAGAGCTGGCAGGTCGCAGGGAGGTGTGATTTTCCTCACTGCCTTGCCATTCGCTTGGGGACTTCCACAAACAGCAGAGGAGCAGTGGCCCCAGGAACAGCCACATAGAGGCCATTCACCAGGGCCACCGGAAACTGCCACTCACCCCGGGGCACTGCCAGCGGGGCCAGGAGTGGGCGCAGACCCAGCCACTGCCCCTTCTGGGTGCCCATACTGTCACCTCTCCATTCTTCTGAGTAGGGAAGCTGGACCGTGGCCTGTCAGGGTCAGCATGCTGGAGCAGCCGGAGGGCCTGGCCTGTGCCTTCTGCCCTCGCGCTAGCTCATAGCGGCATGCGCACTCCCAAGGGCGGTGTCAAGGCCTCGCTGCAGCTCACACCCCCACAGGTTTTGAACAGGACAGACAGCAAGGCCAGCATTGACAAAAGCTGGCACTTGAGTTTCCATTGTCCTGGGTGAAAGTAGCCTTCCGTTCCCGGACCTTCCAAGCAGTCCCCGCCTGAAGGTCACTGGCAATGTGACGGAGCCAAGGCAAGCACAAGTCTCCGGGAAATGAAAATCCTCTTGTTGTCCAGCCCGGAAGGTCAAAGCCTGCCATTTGAGATTGCCTAGGCCAGCAGGGCGTCCCCCCACGGAGACGACCGCCCCTGGTGCAGAAGTCAGCACCCCGCCATTCAGCTGCGCTGCGCACTGAGCAAAGGCGGCGTCCAATCACAGGCGCATGCCATTGGGAGGCAGAAACACCCACAATAAAGAGGTGCTTGTCTGAAAGGCCACCAACCCAGCTGAGCCTGGCAGGAGAAGCACCCACCACAGCAGCAGACCTCACTTCCAGAGGTCCCCCGCACACCAGCTTCTCGGAGGGAGGCAGCTGACTGTCTGAGGGTTTGTGCTCCACCGTCACTGCAGACGCTGGCCCGCGATGCTCACTGTTGCCCCAGAGAGATGGGCAGGGTACCTGCAGCCCCCTGTCCCTGCATTAACCACACAGCCTTGCTGTGGGTATGATTCTGCTCAAAGTCACACGACAGAACACATGAGAGTCATTGTCCCTGAGCTCAAGCCAACGTGCTGTCCCTCAGCCTGAACAAAGCTGACTCGATGCACGTGTTTTCTCCAGGAAGAGCTCCATGGTTGTCTAGTGTGTGGAGACGCGGGTGACCCATCAGCACTGCACCAGGTCCCCTCAACAGCAGAGTCACCAAAGAAGGAGCAAAATGTGCAAAATCCTCAGGGTAAGCAGGGCTCAAGCAGGTTACAGCAGGCGCTGGAGCCAGACGGCAAAGCGCTGCCTGCGTCCCTCGGTGGGGGATCACCCACATTGGTGACTCAGATTTGCCGCCATTACAGATGTCCAGAAAGGACCTCAACAGTGCCTCCAGGAAAGATCTGGAGCTGTAAAGACAGTTTAGGAAGTAGGTGAACTTGCAAACATGGAACCAGTGGATACCAAGGCTCCACAGTGTGACTGACCTTTCCCCAACACAAAAACCACTTCCTCTCATGACTCAGCTCAGAGCCACATTCTCAGGGACAAAGAGTGAGATCAGCCTGTCCCAGCCTAGAGCCGGCCTGGGGGGTTCCGGCCCTCAGAAAGCCTGCAGCCCGCCTGGCCTGCCCTGGTGCTCTACAGGGACCCTCAGGGCCAGGGTGACCTAGGGGCCAGGAAGGCCAGAACCCTCTGTGGAAGATAGCTTGGCCCCCCAGTCCAGAAACACCTCGGCCTCTCTTGGGAAACCTTTTCTGGTAAGCATTTCAAGGCACGTTGCTCAGAGGGTTCACTCTTTCCCTGGACTAAGGCTTCTGCCCCACCTCCCGCAAACCTACAGGAGCCTGGAGAGAAGACCTGCAGCCAGCTTCGCCTGAAGTGGATGACAGGTGATCTTCGCAGCATCTCTAATTGTCTTGGTCACTATTTGAGTTTTAGCCCGAACCTTGGTGGAAGAGGGTGAGGGGAGATGCACAGGCATCCCAGTGAGATTTCCTAGGCCCGCGGTGGAGCCCATGTGTGTGTGCTACAGGGTGAGCAGCCCAAGGGCCAGGCCGACGGACAGAGGGAACCGCAGGTGCGGCTTCATCCTGCACCCCGCCTGCACCTCCGCAGCAGCAGCAGGAAGCAGGCAAGACAGGCTTCCTGGGTGGGAGGAGAGAAAGGCAGAAGAGAATGGGCGTCAGGAAAGGCGCAGCCAGCAACTGGCCCCTGCCACATTGCCCTTAGGGCAGACCAGGACCTCAAGCCCTTCAGCACAGCTGCGGGTACTGTGGTCTCCAGACACCCAGTACAGCGCCTAGAGAGACCCGGAAGCCACTGCTGGGGGAAGCTGTGCCAACGCTGGGCCTGTCAACCTCACGTATGATTAAAGCTCTGCCCCTCTGCAGAAAAGCGGTGGCCGTTCCAGCAGTTGTTCTCAGGGCCATTGCTGAGCAAGCTCTGTGTGGCTGTAGGGATGCCAGCCACGAGAACTGCAGAGTGGACAGGGGACGGCACCTGCTCTCCAGTCCAACAGAAGGGCCTCAAGAAGGAAGTGGCTGTACTTGACACCCAGAACCTGTAGGTGACCAAACTGAAATCCTCTTACAACCCAGAAACCAAGACTGTGCCATGACGGTGTCCAGGGTGGGTGGGTGGCAGAGGGCTGTCACCTCTGGAAGGACAAGGCACCACAGAACCTCGGCCACCGACTGCACCCAACCCTGCCTCCCTCAGCACAGCTGCCCCAGGAGCCCAGGGAGAGGCCACAGGACCACCACGGGTGCCGACTGTGAAGCTGCTCTGCCCTTCCCTACAGAGGCCGTGCTTACAGGGACCCTCTGCATCCTCACGCTCCGTGGCTCTGGAGCACACTGAGGCGTAACAGGGCGGAAACGAAGAGCGCTGTGTGAAAGGAAAGACAACTGTACCCGTTCAGCACAAGTGCAAAGATCCCAAGGCTGTGACCCCCAGCTGCTGATCCTGAGGATGCCAGCGCCGGGTCAGGAGCTGACCAGGGATCGCCCCCTGCAGCTGGCAGCACAGAGCACAGCGCTAAGGGACTCCCCCTTCTGCTTCCTTCTCTGCTCTCCTACCCTGGTCACACCACGTCCCAGCCAGCACAGAGGCATCCCCAGTGTTGCGCAGTGCTCCACGGCTGCCTGACTCCATCGGTGACATCTCTGGCCTCCAAAAGCCAGCTGTCCCACATCATCCCTTGGCTCCCAGTTCCCTCCCTCTGTGGAGGCCACTGGTGGGTGTTGGTGGCAGGTTGTCACGGCTTTTCTGCTAGCAACTGTTGCGTCCCCCAGCTCGAACCACTTTAAGGGGCTGCTGTTGGGGTCTCACCTATCAGACCTCAGGAGGGCACTGACCCCACTGGGCACGCCGTGAGTGCTGTTCAGAAGTCCAGGTGGAGGAACAGCCTCTCCAGCCCTCTGGAGCCAGGCACTGTAAACAGCACGTGGGCGGTGGGACCCAGCTGCATATTTGACAGAGGTTAGGAGAAGGCAGAGCCTTCAAGTTTGCAGCCCAAACGAGGCTCAGATGGTCAGTTACCAGAAGCAATAAGCTTGCTGTTTTGCGTAAACTGCTTGGCATTGGGTTTTGATCACTTGGGCCCAAGACTTCTGCTAATCCACTTGGCCTTGGCTTGACAAAGGCCAATCTGCTCACAGACAAAGCCGATTTGCTCACTGGAAGGCAAAACAAGGGGAAAAAAATGCCTCTCAGGCTCCAGGGCAGGGCAGGGGCTCCGTCAACACCAAAGAGCCTTGTCGTGGGCACACGGGACCTCGCCTCCTTCCCGGGGTGTTCTGCAAACTGCTTCCCAGGCCCAGAGAGTAGAGCCTGACTCTGCAGGTGCTGCTCCTGTGAAACATACCACGGAATGCCGGCTGAGTCTCAAGGGCAAAACCCCAGCTAGGGCTTCACATCTTCCTTAGCAAACAGGAGGGCACACTGCAGATACACCGCGTCCTTCACAGTTGCAGATACTCATATTCCTACCAAGATGTGGCTCAGTGGCAAAGCACCCCTGGGTGCCATCCCTGGTACTGAAAAAAAAAAAAAGGATATGGGAAAACAAGCTTGGTTCTTTAAAAATAAAAATGTCAGGGCTGGAGCGGTGGCTCGGCGGTTACAGCGCTTGCCTGTCATGCGCAAGTACACAGGTTCAAACCCCAGCACCCACGTACACAACTAAATGTCGGAGCAATGAAACCCATGTGAAAAACTCAATAAAAATTGATTCTCTCTGTTTTTGTATCTCTCTTTCTCACTGTCTTTCTCTCTTTAAAAAGAAAATAGAAATTAAAATATTAAAAAAATAAATTAAAATGTCCCCCAATTGCCATTTTGGGTGCTTTATGAAGTTCCGTTTCCACACAAAAAAATAGAATCCTTAACTCCCTCCAAGATGGGTGGGATTGCGTAGTGGGCAATAACACCTTCATAAGCACATTGTTTTCCTAATACCAAATGAAAACAGAAGATCTGGCAAATAAGAGCAGTGCAATAATGACATCACTAGTCCTCCGGAGCCCCTGCCATCACCCAGCCTCTGGACAGCCATTAGCACACACCGTTTCACATAGAAGTGCTTGGGAAACAGCAGCCCCTTTCCTTAGAAAGCAAGACAAGGGTCTCCCTTTAAAACTGCACCCCTGCAACTTCTTACAAAATAGCATGACCGCATCTTGCCTGCCTGGGAGTCAGCATGGCTGGAAGCAGGGGTGGGGTTGTCTGGGCTGAGACAGAAAACGCAGCAGGAGGCTGGGCCCAGTCAAGTCCCCCGACCCTTGAGACCTGGCTCAGTGGCAAACCCCCATGAGGTTTCCATCGAGCCCCAGCCTGAGAGTGACTGTGGGTCACTCTCAAAGTGGAGGGGTCAAGCGAAGCCATACTGAGAGATCTTTCAGGACTCTTCCAATTCTATCACTAAGCTGATAAATGGAAAATTCCTCTCTGAATTAGCAAAGAGGGTTTTTATTTGTGACTGTCCCCTTTTCACTAACTGGCATTAACTTGACCATGAAGTTGAGTTTCTACTAGAGAAATGGAGAAGGCCATCAGGGAACTGCAAATCTCAGACACAGTGGATGCCATCTTACTCTACTGGAGTGGCCGTTACAAAAAGAGGTACGATAACAAGCGTTGGGATCTCCTCTAGAGATGGAGGGAAAAAAATGCATGGACGTTCTTACCGTAGACCAGCAGTCCCACTGGAGGGCATACACCCAAAAGAGATGCCATCGGTGTGCTGAGACATGCCTGCTTTCCCATGCTCCTACAGCCAAGGTACAGAATCAACCCAGGTATCCATTGACTGGCAGATGAACAGAGAGAGAAAAGTGATGCAGACACACACCGAAGCATGAGTCAGCCACAGGAGGAATGAAACCCGCCATTTGTAACAGCATGGATGCACTTGGAGGGCATTGCGTTAAGCGATAAAAGCCAGGCGTGGCAAACAGGGGCTGCATGTTCTCTGTTGTGTGTGGAAGCTAAAGAAGTTGCTCTCACAGAAGTGGAGAGTAGAATGGTGGTTATCAAAGACCTGAGAGTGTGGAGGCTGGAGAGAGGTCAGAAATGGGCTCCATTAAAGTTAGAAGCAAGTTCTGCTGCACTGCTGCACGGTTAGCTACTGCAGTTACCAACAATGCATGGCTACTTCAAACTAGCCAGAAGAGTGGACTTCCTCATCACAAAGGAGAGATAAGTGCTTATGGTGATGGACAGACTGATTACCCCATTTGATCATCAGACATTGAAGTCATGTATCATAACAACACATTGTAGCACATAAATATGCATAATTATTATAAAATCAAAATAAAAGCAATAGAGAAGGCCCACAACCCCCACGAACCCTACCATCTCCACCTCCATCATCACCTCTACCACCATCACCACCACTTCCACTACCACAACCTGCTCCACCGCACCATCACCTCCACCACTAACACCATCTCTACCATAACACCACTACCTTGCTTACGACCACCTCCACCTCCACCTCCACCTCCACCTCCACCCCCACCATCACCTCTACCACTAACACCATCTCTAACACCAACACCATCTCTACCACCAACACCACTACCTGCACTATGACCACCTCCACCTCCACCACCACCTCCACCACCATCACCACCTCTACTTCTTCCTCCTCTGCCTCTGCCACCATCACCAGCACCACCTCCACTTCCACGTCACCTGGCTGCAGATGGGTTCTTCAGACCACCACTTGTAAACCTACCTTTGCATTTCCCAACAAAGCCAGCTCAAGGAAGGGTCCACAGAAGGTGCCCCACATTTGGAGGAACCAGCTGGAAGTACCATGTGCCAGGCTGCAGGAGGCCACCCTGGGCAGTTATCAGGGGACGCCGGCCTGGCTCCATCTTGGAACCCATCCTCCACGGGGTACTCACAAGGCCAGCGCCCCATCCCAGCCTCATGCATTCCTCCATCTGGCCCTGGGCAGGCCCCAGTGTTTGCCTATACTCTGAGGCCTTCCTCCCTCCCCTCTTGGCTTTGTCTTAAGGGTCCCCAGGAGGTCAGCCTCCCCCTCCTCAGCCTCTGCTGAGGGAAGGTGGAGGGCATGCTGCTGATAACACAGGCTGCTCTGTTAGCACAGCTCCAAGGACAACGAGTAGCTTCCCCCCCCCCAACAGTGGAGGGCTGAGCAAAGTCTCCATGAAGCCTGCTGGCTGGAGGCCTCGGCTCCCCACAGTCCACCTAGTGAGTTGCTGAGATGAGGTCCCACCTGCGGCAGAGCTCCCCGCCCTGCCCAGTTTCCTTGGTGCCTCACCACCAGGCGGGGACGGCCCCTTTATTGAGGGGAAGGGCTACATTAAAGGCTGAGGAAAATGTCCCTCAGCCCCCAAATAAACCCCAGTGAGTGCCCTGTCTGTGAGAATTTTATAGGCAGATTTATTTCCTTCTTATCACCAAAGAGGGAGGGGCAAGACACAGGTATGTGCAAGCAGACAGGAACTGCTTTTCTCACGCAAGCAGGTGGTGGCCATCCACCCAGCCCTGTAGCCAGGACTGGCCAGGGCAGAGTGAGCCAGAGACACCCCCATCCCAGGAGCCAGCTGCCCCTGTGGGCACTGCTGGCAGCCAGCCAGGGTGCACGGGCACCTGGGGTCAGAGCTGCCCCTGCCCTCGCCTCTGCCAGCTGCGCCAGCAAGTT
Source organism: Aplodontia rufa (assembly GCA_004027875.1). NCBI lineage: Eukaryota > Metazoa > Chordata > Mammalia > Rodentia > Aplodontiidae > Aplodontia > Aplodontia rufa. Next base: position 24,940 of record PVKS010001240.1, read on the forward strand.
TCCCGTCAGTTCTGAGTTCCAGCTCTTTCTCCATGAATGGGAATGGTCATAGTACTTCCCCTAGGGACAGCATAAGGCCTGAAACTGGGGTCACAGATTTATGGAAGGCACGTAGCACCAAAAGGGGCTCCCAGAAGTCTCTCAGTAAACGGTGCCAGTCAGCCCTGGCTGGGTGTCCCAGGACACAGGACTTTCCCAGGCCAACTGCACTTGGAAGAGAGGCTCAACCATCCCATCGTCCACCTCGTGCCTGGAGAGTGGAAGAGGCCATCCAGCTCAGAGGGCCCCATGGCAAGGCCTTCGTGGCAGTCCTGCCTTGGCACCCAAGGGCTGTACCAGTGAGGCACGTTTTTCTCTCCTCCCCTGTGTGTGGTCCTCCCCCAGATCAAGCCCCTCAGCTGCCACTGCCCACCCAGGGCCTCTTGCAATGACATATGGTCAGGGGACAAGCAGTGTCCCACCAGCTCCATCAACCTCACCTGTGTCCCTGAACTCAAGCACCTTTGAGGGAAGGCACTCCACTGTGTTGTGCGGGTGCCAAACAGAAGAAAGGCAGGATGTGTTAGCAGGTGACAGCACATGAGAAACTGCCAGAAGTGGGACCTGGAAGTTTAAGCTCACACACAGACTGCCCCTGGCTTACGATGGCCCCACATAGGACGCTTCAGCTTTACGGTGGTAAAGCAGCGTGCATTCAGCAGAAACTGCTTTCACTTCCAAGTTTCAGTCTTTCCCTGGACTCTTGATCCTCTCCACCACGCTGGGCCACAGCGACAAGCTGCAGCCCCCGTTGGCCCCAAGCCCACGCAGTGAGTGACAGATGCTATAACGCATGCTGAGCTGCTGGGCAGTGATGCTCCTCGGCAGGTGCATCTCGTGCATCTTCAACTTCCACCTCTCCTAGGATGGGTTTAGTGGGATGCAACCCTGCATAAGTCCAGGAACTCACATATTTGAAATTGTTCTCAAAGAGAAAAATGAACGTAAAACCATGACTTCCACAGTGAACTCTAGCGAAGGCACATTCCTGAACTGCCACCTTAGCTGTGTTCCTGAAACAGCAGACACTTCCAAATAACAAAACCAAAAACACCAGCTTCTGAGGTTTGGGCTGGGTTTGTACAGAAGCTGGCTGTGCGGGGAGACAGCTGTTGACTTATGGAGCCAACAGGAGCTGGATGACCACATGTGTGCTAGGACCACTGGTCAACATTACCGACTCTTCAGAGGACTCAGTCACTCTGTCCCCCGACTCCAGCACTCTGTATGAGACAGTTGCTGTGATGATGTGTGCCTACCTGCCTCTTCCACAGCTGGTGGGATGTGAAAGGCATGGCCATCGTGAAACTGGCAAGCACTTCCTCAACAGCTCAGCCTGGGGTGACCATGCGGCCCCACAACCCAATCCTGGTGTCCAAGAGGGGTGAAACTGGCATGCACACAGAACCTGCACGTGTGCTCCTGGCAGTGTGGTTCATAAGTAGCCACCAAGTGGCCGATGAGTAGGCCAAACATGGTGTATCATGCACACATGAAGAGGACACTGCGTGCCATCATGTGGGAGAAGCCAGGCAACATCATGCCAGGCAGGAAAGGCCATGTGTGGTTTGAGCCCATCTGAACACACGAGACCACGGAGACGGAAGCCAGCGAGTGACGGAAGCCAGCAAGTGACGGCTGTGGCCAGGGAAGCGAGGAAGGAAGGACTACTAAAGGGCATGGGGTTTCCTTGGGGTGATGAAAACAGGAATTAGTCATGGTGATGTCTGCACACCCCTGTAAACACAGTAAAATCCACTAGCACACTGGGAAATGTTGGATGCTACAGTAAATACATCACATCTCCATTTTGAAACTTGAATTAAAAAACAAAGCCAGCAAGGGCCAAAGCAGGCTGATGTCTGAGCCTGAACTTTCCATGTGCATTGTCCCCACTGTGATGCTGCTCCTGAAACAAGTTATGCTCCCCCCAGAGCCTTTTCCACATTTTTGCATTTCCGCGTGTCTCCTTAGGGTTCGTCCCCCGAAGGCCATGAGCTCATGCTGTATCCAGCACTGTCACCTGGATTATGCTGCCCCTCAATGGATGGATAGATGGATGGATGGACAGAAGGCAGGTGGGTGGGTGGATGAATAGATAGATGGGTGGGGGGTGTATGAATAGATAGATGGGTGGGAGGGAGGGTGAGTGGGTGCATGGATAAATAGATAGATGAGAGGGAGGGAGGGTGAGTGGGTGGGTGAATGGATAGTTGGATGGAGGATTAGATCAATGGGTGGATGGGTGGATGGATGGGTGGGTGGATGGATGGATGGGTAGATGGATGTGTGGGTGGGTGGATTGGTAGATGGATGAATAGATGGATGGGTGGATGGATGGATGGATGAAAAGATAGATGGGTGCATGGGTGGGTAGATGGATGGATGGATGGGTATCGGATGGTTGAATAGATGAGTGAATTGATGGGTGGTTGGGTGGATGGATGGCTGGGTGAGGAGCTAGGGATTATATTCGACTCCTCCATAGAGAATCTTCACCATGAAATAGACAAGTAGCACACGCACCCAAGGATTCTCTCATCTGAGGAAGGGAAAGAAGCTCAGGGGTCATTCAGTCTAATCTTCTCCCCAGAACCAAAAGCCCTCACTGCCATCTGGCACCACCCTAACCCACCTGCATGCTGCCCAGGCCTCCAGTGACAATACACAGGGCCAGGCCTGAGAGAAGCACAAGGGGTGGGATGGGGCAGCAGTGTCCAGCTGCCCAGGACAACTATCTCTACCTCCCAGGGTGCCTGGCAGGTCTCGCCCCTTCTCCACGGCAGAATTGGAGGATATGTTTTCAGGGGAGCTCATAGAATAAGACTCCTTGATCGCTTCACCTCCTTAACACTGAAAGAAGAATGAGGAGGAGGAGGGAGAGAGAAGTCAGAAGGCAAACAATCTAATCATGTGACAACCAGCGTCCTTGGATGGCTCTGGGGGCTGGGTGAGCTCACAGTCCCCACAAGGGAAGGGGCAGGGCTGCCCCACTGGTCAGCAGTGACTCAGGCCGATGGACCTCTTTGTTCCTTGCCCACAATGGTGGACAGTGAACAGCTGGAAGCGGAACAAAGCAGTTCTGTGGAGCAGCCACCAAGCCAGGGCAGAGCTGGGGACTGAGCACTGGGAACAGAGGAGGAAATCCGTGAGTGTGGGCTGGGAGCAGCTGGGAGGGCAGAATCACTATGGCCTCCAAACACAGAGGGAGACCCAGCATGCACACAAGGCTAAGATGTGGCTGCCTGAGTATCTGTGAGGCCAGGGTGGCAAGCCTCCGAGGCCCAAGAGTACCCTCAGGTTACTTCCTGCTAAAACCCCAGGAAGGCCCACAGTCTCCGTATCCCTTCAGCTGAGTCTCCAGTCAGGCTGCAGCTCTGGCCTACAGCCGGCTGGCACCCCTCATGGTCTCCTGCTTCCATCTCTGGCCCAACATCGGAACTCAGAAAGCAGTGCCCACTCTGCCCTTCTGCACCTGTCCTAGGACATCCCTGCCACCTGAGCTCTGAGGAGAGAAGAGGACCACCCTCCCTCCGTGGGTGGAGGAGAGAGGCCCCGTCCTGCTGTGGTTATCCCACATCACTGCCACCGACACACCCAGCAGGGTGCACTTGCTATCCTCAAGAGCCTGTGGCTCTCCACTGAAGGGAATTCCACTGCCCAATCTCCTCGGACCTGAGAGTGGCCAGCCTGGCCTCCAACTCATGCTTGCCTTGTAAGTGTGCTCTAACTCCTGCTCATGCCTTCCAGAAAGTACGCTAGCTTAGGGCTGTCCACACTGGACAGGTCTTCCACATGGAGTGCAGCCCTGTTTAGAAACACTCTCTAAGCCAGCGGGGTGTTTGCCACTCGGCCCCCAACCAGACAGGCCTGAAAGGGGCCCTAGGACCCCAGCCCTGGAGAGACAGACATCCCATCCCTACCTTGTCAAAGTGACTCTTGGTGCCAGTTCACCTCCAAGGGCTGAAAGGTGGCTAACATGGGAACAGAATGGAGGTTCCCACCTAGGGTGCCCAGCATGCACACCTGCTGCCCTCAGAGAACTTCAGAGCCCCTGGCTGGGGTCACCCTGCAGCGGGCAGGCTGACATGCCCCCTTGATCATTGACCACACAGTCCCCACCAAATGCCAGACCTGGGGGTGGCATTTGGAGACCTCCGAGGGGACAAGCAGAGAGAGGAGCAAGGGCAGTCTTCCTTGACAAATCTGAAGTCCTAACCCACCAGTCCCCTTGCCCCCACACGCCTTCGGGGCTGCAGGGCATCAAGAGCCTGCTTTCCCGCCCCATTTTCCTGACCCTTTCCCAGCCAGATAAGATTGCAGCAGCAGTGGGAAAGAAGGCCCCCAACTAAACAAGGGAGCTCCGTCCCCGGGTGCTGCTCCAGCAGGGCCGATAGGCGCTTCTGCCCTGACTTCCATGAGACGCCGCCTTCACTTCCCCTCTTCCATACAGCAACTCCAGACTCCACCTGTGTCTTTCCTCCTGCCAGGCAGACTGGACAGTCCCCAAGAGCGGTCGCCTGTCCTTAGGCATGCTGCCAGGCCTGCAGCACAGAAAGGCAGGAGGGTGTGCAGCCAATAGGAAAGAGGGGGGCAAGAGTGAGCGGCACTGGGATGGCAGAAACAGGAAGAGGGCTTCCGGGGCCAGGAGGGCCAAAGGCACGGCACAGCGCAAGGCAGCCGCTCCAGAGGGGGGCTGGGGACCAGACAGCGTGCCTGCCCAGCCACCACAGACAGCCTCTGTGACGTCCCTGCAACCCTCCTTCTTGCTCAAGATTACTGCCGTGCTGCTCTGGGAGTCAGGCCTGCGGTTCTTGAAGTTGCTGCTCCCTGCACCTGTCTCAGGGCTACTTGTGGGTCCAGGAGGAGAGGCCACGTTTCTAACAGACCACTGCAGAGGGTGGATTCATTCACGCACCTCTGGAAAGTGTTCATCCTCAGGGACATGCACGCCTGCCCCCCAACTCCTGCCACTGAGACCCCAGCGCAAGAAAGCCCGTGCCCAGGGACTAGCGCCATTGGTACAGCTGGACACAGCTCATGTCCACTAAATGCCAGATGAGTCAGGAAACGTGGGGACATTTAGACCAGCAGAGAATGAACACATGAGAACCACAGGTGCCAGCATAAATTAATCTAAACCATCTTTGGTTTGGCAAGAGAAATAAACTCCAAAGAAAATAGATGACGGGCTTGCACTTGCAGAGCGTTCGGGGACAGGCAGCTCTGACCTCCACCGTGAGAGCTGCACGCAGAGTTGAGGACGTCGACTTGAGTGGGGCAGGGACCTCGGGGGCCGTCAACTCTGGTTCCCTCCCGCAAGGGGCAGCATCCAGGGGCCCTGCAGGGCTCCCCTCTTTACTGCTGTGTGCAGTGCTCTCTGTCCTGCCCCTGCAGGCCATGCTTGTTCTGTGTTGTGTCTCGGAGGGGAAGTTTCCTCCAGAAGCAGAGGCATCGTACACAAAGTGACCTGTGTTGCCGCAGCAGGTGAACAGGAGACCGCCATGCTCCCGCGTCCCCAAGAGGGGGCTCCTCCCACAGTTGCCGAGGTGTCCTGGGGCAACCAGGCTCGACGCCCCTCTATCCTCCTCCTGCAGATTCTGATCCACCTTCGGACAGCCGACCTCTGTCCAGGACAGCAAGCTCTCCGCAGACATCCTCAGCAGAAGCACACCATGCTGCCGGCAGGGAGGTCCTGGGGAAAGCACCCCAGGTCACTGCGCAGTCCCACTATGCCTCTGCACTCCTCAGGCAGCAGCTGCAGGTGGGAAGGTCCGCAGGCTGTCTGGGGGTTCGGAAGGGACCTCGTTACCCTGGCCTTAGAGTCGTAGGATTGAGAAGAACCTGGGGGACAGGAGCATGCTAGAGCTCTGCCCTGCTATCAGAGTGAGGCTGCTGTCCACTTGACATTCAACACTTTACGCTGTGCTCTTGTTACACCCAGGTGAGCGGGCCCTGTCGTGACCCTCTTTCTGTCATAGGGAAAGGAAGGCCTTGGAGGCTAAGAAGCTTGTCCCAGGTCCTGTGGCTGGGAGTGGTCAATGCAGGAGCCAACTCCATTCTTAGAAAGGGACTTGAGATCCAGTGAGCTTGGGTGGCCTTGGTGCCCCTCTCATACTGTAAAAAGCCATGGGACACAGCATGCAGGGGTCTGGAATCTTCCTCCTCCAGGACTCCCTGCTGAAACCAGCTTTCCTAGGCTGAGCTGCACTCTGGCCTCTCACCTCGACACCCAGAACAAAGTGTCGCTGGGTTGATAGTGGTCAGGGTCTCCCCCTGCAAACCAGGCCAGGAGGGGGACCCAGGAATAGGACAGCAGGGGGAGGGTGCTTTCACCTGGAACCCTGCTGGCTCCTTCTTGCTGATACCCCCCACCCCTTGCCCAGGACGCAGCCAGAGGTGCCACTTGCCCTTCCTCCAGGGCTCTGGGCCGCGACTGTGCTAATGACCCTGCTGCTTCTTCCAATGTACTTGGATCTGGCTTTATGTGAACTCGTACTTCCCAGAACACTTTCTCAAAAGTTAAGGGAGGGGTCATTTGCCAAAGAGGGTTGGGGAAAGCCAGAGCACAGCCTCAGTGGGTCGTTTGGGGGTGGAAGGACAGAGTGAAGTGAAATCCTAAGGCACTGTTGTGAAAAAGGCCAGATCTTAGATCCACGCACTGCTGGGCTCCGCAGGGATGGTCAGGCTGCTGGAGGTCTGCGAGGCAGAGGGCAGTCGATGATGGACACCAGCGTGTCACTGCATGGTCATGGAGTGCTCAGAATGCAACTGTGACATCTAATAACTTGAGAGATTACCCCAACACAGAGCTCTTCTCAGCCAGCGGGCAGCCTGAGCATGCACGAGGCTCCACCATGAGAGGCGGGGATGGTGGTGTGTGACTGTGAAGTCCATCCCACCATCCTGCAAGCCTGCTGCAGGCCACCACCGAGGGCCACATAGCCTGGAGCATGCAGGTCTGCCACAGGAGGGCCCAGCGTAACCCAAGCTCTCTCTGGCTGGGTGTTATCCTTCTGATCCATCTGATGTTTGTGGTGAGCCCGAGAGAACAGAAAGTACCAGCAGAATGGAAAGCAGATTGATAAAGCCACAGAAACTCCCAGGGTGGTGAGTGAGACATCTTGAGAGTTCCCAAGGGGACCTGTAGTCCACAAAACTCCCAAGCAGGGATCCATCTCACACCCTTCCTCCATCCTACCTCTGCAAGATGCCGAGAAGTGTCAGGTTCGGGTCTAAGTGTCCCTCCAAAGCTACCATGTGGATGCAGGAATGTTCAGAAGTGAGGGCTGTGGCTGGTCAGGCCCTCCTAGTGGAATGGACTGGCTGGGAGGTAGCCCTAGGGGGGAGGCTGGGTCATCGAGGGAAGTGGCCTGGGACTATATCTCTCCCTGGTCCCTTTCTCTCTCTCTGCTTCCTGGCAGCCCTGAGGTAAGCAGCTTTCCTCTGCCATGCCACGATGTTCTTCCTCATCACACTGGACCCCAGGCAACAGAGTCAGCCCACCATAGACCAACCTCTGCCACCGGGAGCCCCAAGTAAGCTTTCCCCTGCTAGGTGTTTCGGTCACAGTGCTGCAGACCTACTTAGCATCCACGTGGGGAACTGGACATCACAGATGGACTCCTGATATTCCTCGGCAGTCCACGCAGGAGACGAGAAGAGCTCGGATGTAAAACAGGCCCATGTCACAGAGGGGACACCTGGGCCACCACTGCTCTGCACACTGGGAGCTTCACTCCTCGATATTTAGCAGTAAGGAAGAGGGAAGCCACGCATGGATTAATCGGACGCAAGCTTTAAGATACAGCCAGTGTTCAAATCACCAGGTCAGCATATACAACAGATCTTTAAAAACTGGAATTTATCTAGCACAAACACAAAATCCTAACCTGAGACGGAATCAAGAGGATGGTAAGTTCACGGCCAGCCTCAGCAACTTAGTGAGGCCTTTTCCCAAAATAAAAAAATAAAAAGGCCTGGGGATGTGGCTCAGTGACAAGGTGCCCGGGTTCAAGTCCTTGCACCACCAAAACCCAGAACTCCAACCATGGGACCCAGACCTGCACAACCTGAAGGCCAACTCTTCAGCGGGCTAGACAGGGCCCCAGAGAGAACATGCAGAACAACCGGAACTGCGGCCACACTACACGAGCCATCGTAGCAGGCTTTGTCATTCATTCCCAATTTGGCCATTTATTAGCTGTGTAGCTTTAGACAGCGAATTCATGTCTCTAAATCTCTATCGTCGTCTGCAAAATAAACGCAGTTAGGAAACTTCCTCTGAATGACATAATCCCAACGTTTGTCTTTAAAGTCTGCACTCAATCAACTTGCCAAATTGTTATTATTATCATCGTACTGCAAAAGAGATCCTGACAAGATGAGCGGAGCCGCAGCCTCGCTACAGGAGGAGAAGGAGGGTGCGGGATGGCCCCGGCAGGTAGAGCTGAGGCCAGCCAGCGGGACGCTGGCCAGGTGTCCTGGGATAAAGGGAAGTGTTGCCAGAGGGTGAGACTCCCACCTCCAGCCACTGTGACCACGATGCAGAATTCCAGGACGTGAAAATTGGGAAGGGCCACCCTGAAACACTTACTCGGAGTGATGGTACAAGTGGCAGAGCCAAGCCCTGCGCTGGAGCTGAATGAGGGTATGATCTGGTCTCCTCCAACTCCGAGAACCTCAGGCCTTTCCTGCACCCTCTGCAACTGCAGTCCCCAGTATCACACATGGGCACCGGCATTCCCAACACCCAAGATTGTAGGAATGGTCCTCAGAGAAGCCCTCACTCTTGGAGGAACTGGCTCACCCAGTCCTAGGGGCAGACAGTGGCAGGAAGGGGAGCCCCCAACCTCCCATGCAGAAGAGCCCCGCTCTACCAACCAGTCCAGCCTTCAACATCTGCCCGCAGATGTGAATCCACATGCAGTGAGTGCCAAGTTCCAGGGTACATCCTCCCTCCAAGAACTCCCAGCAGTGGCATTGAGACAAGCCTGAGGTGGCTTCTCCAGCCTGGGGTGTCTGTCATATGGACATAAATGGCCTGTCACCTCAGGTGGCCAGGTGTTCTCTTACATGATTCACTTTCTCCACTTCAGTTGGCAAAGTCCTTTCAAGCCTCGTAGTGTTCCTTTGCCCGCAGATTAAAAAATCAACACGTTCATTGAGCAGAACCTGGAAGATGCAGAAAGCTAGCTTTTAATCACCCCAACTTCACCACCCAGAGCTCAAAAATGACTGTTTTATGTACTTACTGTGTATACAACATTTATTTAACAACATTGGGTTTGTAAGATTTCTTATGTTAAAAAAACCTATCACTTACTGTCACATCATGCAAATTTTCCTGTCTGTTAGATCTTCTTTAGAAACTGGCTGTGCTGTCCACTGCTTGGGCGGTGTCCTATTTAGCTCTGCACACGGTCTCCAACGCTTTGGTGTTACATCCAACGCTGAAGTAAAAGTCCTTGCAGGTAGCTTCCTACTGTCTCTTTAGAATAAGCTCCCAGGACATTTGCTGTCGGTCAAATGGCTTAGGCATTAAGAATCTTTAATCTTTACATCCAGAAAATTGCACCGATGGACTCGGCTCGATGTTGCAGTGTTTCACTCCACACTGCCAGCCAGACTGGCTGCTATCCCAATCATCTCAGCTCTGCCAATTTGATCTTCGAAAAGTACTTTTGATTTTACTATGAATCTTTTGACTGTTGGGGGTTGGACATTTCACTTACTTTCCTTGGCCATTTATCTTACTTCTGATACATGTCTATTGACACTGCTCTTTTTTCTCCTTGGATATTCAACATTTTCTTACTGATTTTCAAGAACACTTTCATATTTAAGAATTTTAACTTTTTATCTGTCATATGCAAATATTTTTCCAGTACATTTTGTTTTCATTTTAATTTAAAATACTACTTCAATTTGCAGGTATTTCAATTTTAATATAGTCAAGTGCATTGATCTTTGCCTTATAGGTTTTCTTTGATTTGCTTTAAAAAGTCCTCTCTACTCCAATATCAGGAAAGTACTGCTGCTTTTCCCCTCTGGTTTTTTTGAATTTTGTTTTCACGTGGAAGTATTTGATCAACATGAAGTTAGTTTTGGAGTTCCATAAGAAGTACAACTCCTAAAACTTCTTTTCCAAACAGTAATCCCAGCACCATTCCTTGTTGACTCAATCTTACTCCACTGAAGGGAAATGTACCCTCTGTCAAATACCAAATTATTACAAAGCACTGGATCTGTTTTCCAGTTTCCTTTCCTTTTATGCTGTGCTGCATGGGTTGAGTTCATATTTCTTCTTGACTTTAGTCTGGTGGAATGAATGCAGCATCTGTCAATTTCCTTTTTGGAGAATTGCATCCTTTTCCACCTACTTGTTATTTCTCTACTTTAGAATCTCTTGATTGAGTTCCAAAAAGTGTCTGGACTTGATTTTGGTTAGAAATGCATTGTTTCTCAATTAATTATAGGAAAAGTATAACCTTATAATATTCAATCTTCCCATTTGAGAATATGGCATATCTTTCCATTTGGCTAAATGTAAAACTTTTGGTTGTTATATTCTGCACATTTTTAAACTTATGCCAATATATTTTATATGCTATAACAAATGTGACATTTATTTTCTCCTTTTATATTTTCAAGCTAGCGATTGTCAACATATAGAACATCAGTCGGTTAATATTTTTATGCTTTGATGAGTTGATTTAGTCCAGTATTTTAATGTTTCTATTAGTACTTTCAACTTATTCTCTTGAATTTTCTTGGTAGATAACCAAAATATATATAAATTACAATAATTTTTATCTCGCGTTTTGCAATATATTCTTTTTTTCATTTTTCTTGTCTTATTACATTGTCTAAAACTTGGTTGATAAGTGTAAGTGAATAAATGGGCTTTGTTACCTCATTCTTGAGTTTAATAGGGCTCTCCTGACTTTTTTAGCCTAACATCTGATGTTATATTTCAGAATATTTACCAAGTTAAGGAAGAACCTTTCTATTCTTAACCTCCTAAGACTTTTTATCATGAATAGAGTCTCTAGGTAATTGGTCAAAATGAACATTTTTTCCCTGTACTTATGCTTACTGATGAGATAAATTATATGAACAGTACTATATTTTAAGCCAGCATCTCATTTCTGACATAAATCCTTGACAAAATCAATGTTTGATATTCATTTTGTATCTGATTAATTTGATTAAATGGATTTTTATATTCTGATGAATTTGATTAGCTATTTATAATTTAACATGCCCTTATGATAAGTGAGATGGTCCTGTAATTTTTCATCTATTTTGGTCAAGATTCATAAAAGAATTATATTCACTTTGCAAAATGAAATGGAAACTATTTTCACTTTATGTTTGGATATTCATATAACTTGAACATTATCTGTACCTTGGGAGTTTAAGAGAACTTGTCACTAAACTGTTTGTGTCCTGGACCTGTGTTTCCTTGTTTTGGAGATCATATTTGAAAATATTCAAATTTATTCCAATGACATCTATCTATCCACACTTTAATTAGCTCATTGGTTCAGTTTTGCCAATTTTTTTCTTTATTTTAATTAGTATTTAATTGACACAGAGTAATTGCTTGTATTTATGGGGTGAGTGTGACATTTCAATACGTGTACACGGTGGTGTAGTTTTGCCAATCTTTATTTTCCCCAAGACTATTCAAATTTCTCAAAGCCTATTATAATCTTCATTTTCATGTTAATACTTTACTAACTTCATACCTCCTTTTCCATTTCTTACTATTAATTTGTGTTTTCTCCTTCTTATTTGACTGTTTGGATGTCCTCATTCTTTTTCAAAACAACTACAGTGGTTTTCTAATGGTGATTTCTGCGTATACTACTTCAGTTCCTGCCTCTTCTCATGCACCTCACACATTCATTTTCATTTCTCCCGCATGGTAATGAGTGACCTTAACACCAACTTTTCCCCGGTGCAGGTCTAACTGCTCCCATGGAAGCTGCTACGTGTGTTTCATTGGTGCTAAGTACCATTTTGGTTCCCTCGTTAGTACGACTTGCTGTGCTGAGTCATTCTCCATTTCCAGGAAGCTTAGGGTCCTCACTGAAACTGCTAGTCAAGGTGACAGTCATGTTTAAGTCAGATCCCAACCTCAGTGGAGGGAAACAGAGGGGAAAGCAAAAGAGAACCACAAAAGACAGGGACAACATCAAAGAGGCACTGGGTCCGCCATGGTCCTGCAGCCACAAGGATGGCACTGCCAGCTCAGGGCAAGCACCTGGCTCACCAGGCATCTTGGCCCCGCACCAGTCCTTACTGAACTCATATTTCTCTCCCCCATCTCCTCTCCCCCTCCACTCTCATCATTTCTACCACTATCTCTGTCTTCTGAAAAAAATATAAAACCAAATCAAAGCAAATCTTCCTTTTCAAGAATGTCCTTGAAAAAACCTTAAAGCAGTGCTCTTGAATTATGGAGGAAACATAAATCCCATCACCTTCTACACCAGCAAATGAGTTTTTGTCTCAGAACTACTTTCTCTGCCCACACAAAGCACAGATTCAGTAGTCCAGGGCCCAAACTTGACGGCTCTTGTCCTCCACAGACTGGGGCCTCTGAGCCACCAGCTGCCACCACCTGAATCTGCTCCATCAGCCTCTGCCTGCCCCCTGCGTGACTGAGATGCCCACAGTGCACAATGAATGGCCCTCCCAGGAGTCGAGGGCTACATCAGAGAGAAGCACATCTCTGTGTCCTCTGAGGCCCTTGGCCTCCTCCCCGTCAAATCCAAGTCAGCTTTTACCTCTGACACGAGGTGCTATGTGTGTCTATGGCCTAGGGAGAAGTGGGGTCCCGGGCATCACGCATGAGCTGCATGTTCCACCTGCAGCTGAAGAGAAAGGAGCTCTGTGTCCTTTGTGCCAGGCCATGTGTGGAGTGACAGCAGGCACTGCACGGAACGCCATTGCCGGAGCCCTGCCCTGGTCAGCTTAATCATTTCTTAAACACAATGCCCATAGAAAGCAGGGTTAGTCTGACCAGCTCTGAGGCTGAAAGGCCTTGACTGCTTTGTGGCAGACAAAAGAAGAAATGACTGCGAACAGGGAGGAGAGAAGCCTGATTAAATCACAGAGGTGGAGTGAAATCGATAGGAGCAGCCCAGGATCAATACTGCTTCGCTCGGGGTAAGGGCGTGGGCTAGGGCTTGTTTTCACATAGCTCCAAGGTTATTTCCTGTTGGAACTGGACAAAGACAGATTTGGGGGGCCGCCACTGTAGGGGTGTTTTTCTTAAGTATCTAAGTAGATTCTTCAAGTGTGGTCACATGTCTTTTCCGTGATTCCACAGTGCAGTGGGCTGGTCCCAGCCCAGGCACACAGGAGACACCCGTGCTGATAACAGAGGGGCAGCTGGGTGATCACCAAAGCTACTCCGTGCCAACCCAGAGGAAAGCCACCTAGCTGCTGTCGGCCACGGTAAGAGCCGGCTCTGCATGTGCACCCAGACGGTACCTTCTCCAGGCACCAACCAGCACCACCTAACACTGGCTGGAGGAGCAGGGACCGCCAACCGGGGCCCACAGGAGGACAGGCGTCCACAGAAAGGAAATGCCACATTGAGAACTGGGGTCCCTGGGCTCTGGCTGGGACTCTGCTACTAATAGCGGGTGGACTAAGCCCCTTAAGCCCTCTTTCCTCAGTTCTTTTTATGTCTGCATTGAGGCTGTGGGAGCAGATGACCTCGACACCCTGTTTAACCTCCAAATTTCCACCTATATGAATTGGACTAACATTCCTTGACTTATTTTTGCTAGGAGGGATAAAAAGATGCTTTTCAAACACTCCAGACAAATCATAAGTGAACAGCATCAAACTCACCTAAACAGAACGTGGAATCAGAGAAAATACACACACAACACAAGCCATATCCTGCCATCGATCGGTGCACGGAACAGAGGCAGGATATGGCCATGGGTCTGCATTTGTTATTAATAGGAAGGCTGAATTTTCAGGACAAAAATAACATTATCCTTTGAACTAAGGAAATGTGAAGCTGTAAATAAAATATATGTAACCGCTAGGCGAGAGGAGAGTGTATCCTGTGTGGCTCTCCAAAATATCTCACTCCTCAGGGCTCAGGAACCCACGTGGGCGGAAGCAGGTTGGAGCACAACCTGGGGTTAGAAGTCAGCAACACGAGACCTGGGCTAACTGTTGAGAAGTGTTGGAGATGAGCGACAGGGCACATGGCCTGTGGGAGTGCATGGTTCTAAGGAGTGGGAAGACAGATCACGGAGCCACACAGGCGCCCGGCAGAGGCAGCAGCCAGGAGGAAGCCCAGGGTCAGTGCAGCCTCTCCTGTCCTGGAAATCAAAACACTAGGGAAGGTGTGGCTCCTGATCTGTTGACACTGCGACTGCCACCATCCCACCCAAAGCACTGCCAGTGTAAAGGAAAGAGGGGGACTTGCGTCCTGCGATCCGGCTTGGGCTTCCTTCTGTGAACCTGCCCCTCCCTGTGGACTGAAGGACCAGCCGTGTCCCTGGCTGCCAGGAGCTGGGCAACCTCCATGCAGCTGGAGCTCTGGAAGGCAGTGAAGGGTGAGGGCCTGTGCTGAGGACCACAGGGAGAGGTGAGGAGGTGGCTTTCCAGGCACAGGTGCCACGAGCCAACCCCCACTCCGAGGACAAACAGGCTCTGCAGGGCGTGGGGAGCACAGCAAGTGCCCGTGACTGCCCCAGGGAGTGGGGAGGGGGTCAGCACAGTTCCAATGGTGCCCTGGCTTGCGTGTGTGTCTAAGGAGCAGGCTGGGGGCCCTTTGAGACCAGGCCACCATGGAACAGCCCTTGTTGTGAGTTTTCAAATCATTTTATGGATTCTTAAAGATTTTTCAGGGACAGGAGAACACTTCAAGGCTGTCCTACTCTGGGACAGTTGGTAGTCCCACCCCACCACCCCACTCATGAGCCTTGGGGCACACCCTGACCCGGGGTAGACTGCAGTGAATTGCTGCCACGGCTGTAGGCCCAGCCCTGACCCTGAGCCGGCTCAGTCCCGATGAGACCGCAGGCCTGGGGGTGTACCAGGCCAGACCATTCCCCCAAGAAACAGCGAACGAACACAAGGCCGTGGGACAGGCCCAACAAGTCCCTGCAGCCCGTGCAAGCCGGGGATGCTGCACTCTGTGCTGCTGCCCCCCAACCTCCCAAGCACCAGGATCCCCAGGCAGGCAGGAGACAGCGGGCCCCTGGGTCTTGAAAGGAAAGCTTCCCGCTACCTCCAACATCAACCCTGCTTTGAAAACAGAGGAGTCCTGAGTCTAACTGAAGGTCCTCTCCAGTCAGGTGGAGAGCCGCAGGGCCTCTTGTCCTGTCCACGGCAGGAGCCGGGGCTCAGACTCAGCTGGCAGCGGGAAGCATGCCCGGCCCTCCCAGGCAGGGTGCTCTCGCAGCTGTAGGTGCTGATCACCCTTGCTGGGTGTGGATTGCGTGAAGGGGCGAGTCCTGAGCAAGGGAATCCTGACCTGGACCTGAGCACGGGCAGATTCTGACGTGGAAACTCACCCAGGATGAGGACAGCACGCTCTGTAAGGGGCCTGTGATGACATCTCAGCTCTGTGGCCGTGCGGTCACTGGGTGGCCACTCACCTCTGCTGGTCTGACGCATGGCTGGCCACTTTGCCGCAGAACCCAGGGAACTCTGCCAAAGAAGGGAGCCAAGTTCTACTCTTCACCTCCGTGCTGCTGAATGCAGGCTGGAGCTGATTCAGTGGTCCTCAGAGCCAGGACCACCCAGGCCCAGGGGCCCCAACCTGCAGTTAACGTGAGCAGAAATGAGTTTCACTGCGTTATTGAACATGTGCCATTGTGTCACTCAGACTTTGGAAACTGTGTGTTACACAGCATAATCTCCTCTGTCCTGGCTGATACAACGTCTGTGTTCATAATTCTCACCTTTAGAAGTTATCTCAATTGCGCACTGAGTGAATTATCTCCTCACACCGCTTCTCCCTCTCCTAAACAATAGAAAACAGCTGTGTGGCTCTTTTTTGCAAACTTAGAGGATGTTCTTATTCCTTCCACCAATTTTAAAGCACCCTGGGCTTTTCACATCACAGATCAGGGAGGCAGCAAACCTCTCTCCCTCGCTGCTCCTCTGCTCTCTCTGTCCACCATCTCTCTTACCAGCATTTCACTTTTACACCGCCAGGGAGAACAGCCCTGGCCTTCTGGCTTGGAGCCGTAGTTCATCCTGGGCTTTCTTCCTAGCTTGATGCTCGTTAGGGTTTGGATACGAGGCGGCCCCCAGACGCTCATGTGCGAGACGCTGCAGGAATGTTCAGTGAAATGATTGGCTGGGAGAGCCTTAACCTCATCAGTGGCTTGATCTACTCCACAGGTTAATTCCTGAACGGATGAATGGGCAGTAGCTTAGGTGGGTGCATGGCTGCGGGGAGGTCCCTGGAGGCCTGTGTGCTCTTGGGAACGACACTAACCCTGGCTCCTTGTGCTCAAGGTCTCTGCTTCCTGGGTGCCATGCACTGAGCACCTTTCCTCCATGGTGCCCTTACACCACGATGATCTGCCTCACCTAGGGCCCAAAGCTGGCCAACCGTGGACTGACCTCTGAAACCACGAGCCCAGATTATGTCTCCTCCTCTAACTTGTTCTCCTCAGGTATCTTGGTCTACACAATGCAAAGAAGACAAAAACAATCCTTAAAGAAAAATGATTTTTTAAACAGTGAGTGCATTGATGCTACTGTGGGTGCATGAAGATTGCTCCATCCAGGGGCCGGCAGTGCGGTAGAGTATCCCTCCAGGCCCAGGGTCAGGATCTGGCCCTCACGGGAAGGTATCTCCAGCATTGGGCAGGACTGAATGGATCCTCTTCTCAAGCTCCACCAAGAGCCTTGCCCAGTCTTGCCTTCCTACCTGCAGAGGCTTTCCCACAGCTTTCTGCTTTCCCTGGGCGCTTAGTCCTGCCCAGTGGGACCACCCTGGCTAAGAACTGTGACTTTTGTTAGGGTAACACTTTGCCCAGACTCAAGACAGGCCATGATTGGTTCAAGTCAGGGGGCCTCAAATCTGGTGATTTTAAAACCACAAATGCCCACGTGCTACCCCCATGCCAACTGTCCCTGAATCCCTGGGTAGGATCTTGCCATCCATTTCTTCTAAGGTCTACCTGACTGAGAGAGATTGGTTTCCTTCTGCCTGATACTCACTTTCCCAGGCTTCCTTGCAGAGAGGTGATCATGTGATTCACCTATGAAAAGAAAGACAAAAGGAAAGATCTACTAGAAAGTTCTGGAAAAGTTCTCCTTTGTGTTCCCTTCTTGTTCCTACTTCTAGCCTATGAATGCAGTGTCGACATTGAGAATGGAACAAAGACTGCTGCCTTCACATGCTGGAGAGTGAAAGGTCCTCTACTAAGGGTAGCAGTACAGAGGCATTGGCCTATGAGGCTGTTTCAGCTTCTAAGGCAACTCAGAAAGACTCATCTCTGGAGTTTCTGTTAAGCAATAAATGCACTAATCACTCAAGCCATTTCTTTGGGGCAGATTATCTTGCTTGCTGATATTCCTACTTTTCTTTCTACCTTTGAGGAGCATTTCTTCCTCCCTGCACCACTGCTTTCTTCTTTGAACTGTGTCGTACTCCCGTTTTGAGTCATAAGATCTTCATAAGGGCTCTGACTTCTTCTGATTGGATGGTGCTTGTTTCCTGGAGGGCACCTCAATATCAGCCTAAAATGTATCTTTGCTGGACTCCTAGCTTAGTGCTTCTCTCATGTTCCCTTACTTACCTTCCTTGACTTTCTGGAATACATCCTCAAGTAACATTCTCAGAAAAGTGCACAGGAGACAAGCTCTGTCTTATACCTGAATTGTACTTGATCTGCTACCGTTGCTTATGAAAACACTGACACTGATGCTAACCGCATCTTTGTCCCTTTGTAGGTGACCTAGTTTTCCTTCTGTATTCCGAGGTGTGCTCTTTATACTCGGTGCTCTGAAATTTCACCAAGATATGTAGATCTTGTGTCATTTATCAAGCCGTGCACTCAGTGTGTACTTGTTACTTAAAACTTCTGTGTTTCTTCTTGCATCTTTAAATGCTCAGATATTACTTCTTTAATATTCTCCCTCGTCTTTTCATCTCCCAAATCCTTTAGCGTGGTTTCTTGTTTATGTTGTTTTCATTCGTTTTATTTGGATTACTTCTTTAATTGATCCTGTGTGTGTTTTGTCATTTTCCTTATATTTTCTATTTTGTTCTGTCTTGTGGAAATTCCGTCAACTTACCTCTCAACTCTTTTGATTTATTATATGATCTTTTTGTTCTTATTTCTGAGTATTCTTTTTTAAAAAGAAGGAGAGGGAGAGAGAATCAGTTTTATTATTTATTCCTCTAGCCTTAGTTTTTCTGACACTTAGCTGTGTATGTGGTGCTGAGGTTTGAACCTGGGTCCTCACCCATGCCAGACAGTCAACACTCCAACCACTGAGCCACCACGCCAGTCCCCTTATTTCTGAGTATTCTTTTTCATGATTTCATAACATCTGCTCTTATTTTTAAGTGCAATATGTGCTTGAAGTGTGCTCCAGGATGTTCTGTTTAGAGATTGTTTTCCGATCCCTGACTGATCTCCTGTTCTCTAGGGAAGTAGTTCTACCACCATGTTCTTTCTCTTTCACGAGGCTGCTATCCTCGTGTGTTATTTATTCCACATCATTCGTACTAAAAGAACCAGATGGACTTAGGAAGCCAATGCAGTTTTTACCCAGACCCAGGTCTGTCTGGCTACTTCCGTCACTGAACAGAACGGTTGTGTGAGCACTCCGAGGACTTCATGCCTGCCTGCAGGGAGCTCACCTCCAAACCAGGGCCCTACAATGCTGGAATGGAGTCCTGGGAGGAAACCATCCTCTGCCTTCATTAAAGAGCCTGTTCTCGTAAACCTTGGGGTCTGTGCTCCCGGGGCTGAGGCAGCATGAAGAGGAGGGTACGGCCAAGAGTCCCCCAGACAGACTGCTGGCTTACCTCTGTTTCCACCCTCCATCTGCTGTGGCCTCTGCAACTGCACCCTTGAGGACTCCTTCCCACCTTCCATGTGGCTGGATGGCAGCCATGCCCTTGACATCCCCTGGAGGCTGAGGCTTCCACTCCGCCAGGCAGACCCTGCCTGCCGTGGGCCTAGCAGAAACCCGCAGAATCTTCTCCTACAATGGCCTTAGGATCCGTTCTCCACGAGGGTCATTCTTTATGTTCCTTACCCTGCTCTCAGCAGAACCTAAAGCTGGAGGGGAGGCACAAACGTACATTGGCAACCTCCGATGTCAGCTTCATATTAGAATTCGGTTCCACTTCATTGCTTTCGCATGGAAAATGGGGATCAAAACCTCTGTGATACACGCCGTAACAGAAAGTCAAGCTCAACGGTTTGCCTTTCCTGGCACAAACTCATAGACGTCAGTGGCTCTCATCCGTGTGTGCAGAGCGCACCGCACACCTCTGGTTCCAGCAGCGCTGCTGGACAGCTCCGCGGCTGCAGGGATCCTTCTTCCCCGCCTGCCGTGATTCTCTCTGCCCTGCTGCCTGAAGCAAGCTCCATCTGAGAGTGAGGGGCACTCACAGCCATGGCACCCCTCTACCCAGACAGGAGGTAGCTTGGGAAGACGCCACCTTCCATTCTGTCATGCAGCCATTCTAGGGGTCACCTCTTGCTGCTGAGTCGAGCCCCTCCACTGTGACAGAGGACCGTCCAGACTGGCCCTTCCTTCTCGACTCATGTTCCTCCTCCCTCCCCTGATTTCTGGGTCACCTCCCAAGTGAATCCTTTTCCTCAGATCCTCATCTTGGGCTCCGCTGTCAGTGGGGCTTGAACTGAAACAGGCCCAGAGAGCTGGTTCTGGTGAACATGTCAGAGCCGAGGGCTGCCGGACAATGGTCAGACCCCAGGACAGTGCCAGCCAGAGGGGCAGTGTGGCCATGGGAGGCCCCAAAGGAGGACTCAGAGGAGCCTGCTAGGCTGGGCTGTGTCAGCTCAGAGTTCTTGCTGGTCTACGTAGTCAGCAGCCAGGGAGCTACACCAGAGGCCTGCCCAGGAGACCTGGGAGGCTGGTCACCCCGTCAGCCAGTCCAATTATCCCCAGGGCCAGGAGCTTCAGGGCGACCAGCCTTCGGACCTTTCAGAAGGTTCAACCAGAACCTGCCATCAAAGAACCCCCAGGCCGATGCAGAGAGCAAGCTGCTGGAGCTTCCGGAAACCGAGGTGTGTGACCCCACCCACCTCTGTGCAGCTCCTCATGAAGCAGCTCAGCCCAGGACTGCAGCCGCCTGCAGCCCTGTGGCCCTCACCCTTGAGCTCAGCAGGGCACCTGACCAAGGCCAGCGTTGGGGTAGGGGCTAAGTCAACCCCCGTGGTGAGGAATTGGAGAGTGGGAGTGTGATCCAGCCATGGGGGTCACCTCGGCACCCCCCCCCGTGATTGGGATCAGATCAGGTCACAGGGGGAGCCCAGGACTCAGTCCTGGAGGCTTTAGAAGATGAGGGAGACAGCCCAGAGCACACATAACGTGCCTGCCTGTCACCTGCCAGCTGATGCCCTGCACCGCCTCGGGACTCTGCCACAACGTCGTCAGAGTGACCAGCCTCAGGAAAGTCATCACAGGGATGGATGGCCTTCAGCCTGCTGTGCATCTGCACCCCAGCATGTCACCAACACCAGCGGGGTGTGCGGGGAGCGGCAGCGGGGCCTTGGCACCACCAGCCGGACAGCACCTGCTTGTCCTCGCTTCTGCTCTCATCCTCTCCCCCAGGCCCAGGAGACTTGGACCCAGAGACAGAAGGCACATGGTGACCACCCTGAAGTCCAGTGTGTCCTCCCAGAGCAGAGCCTCTTCACCACTGCAGCTCAGAGGGTCACTTCTGCTTCCGTTTAGGCGGACACGTTTGAGGACTTTGACAGCATTGTGACCTGCACCCTAGCAGATAAAGGCTCCATGAGTGGGGCCTGGACAGACTTCCTGGGGGCGTCTGGGGCTGGACTAGAGGGCAAGGGCAGAGAAGCCTGAAGAGCAGGAGGATGCTCCAAGGACAATTTTCCAAGCACAGCTATGGCCTCGGGGTCGGGTGTCAGCAGCAGGAGGACAGCTGGAGGAATTCAGGGCCAGAGGATCTGCGTCCTTAGAGCAGGCCACGTGGAAGCAGCCTGAGGGGAGCAGGAAACATCCCGGAGCTGTCTCTGAGAGGAGACAGAGGCCCCAGCTCAAGCCACCAGTGGGGACACGTCAGGGAATGAGCAGCACCAGAATTGAGCCCAGAAAGGAACCGCGTTTGTTTCAAAGAAACAACAAAAATCTAAAGAGTCCTGGGTGAGCCCTTGGGGTGAGGCAGGGTCAAAGCCGCTACGCCTCAAGACTCTGTGGATTCCTGAGCCGGCCCACGCGTGGATTTCAGGGGACGGGGTGGATGGGACTCTAGAGGCCAAGGACACTGTGGTGGAGGCACAGGACAGGACCACACAGGCTGCAGAGCCCCGGCTCGGCCAAGGTCAGGCAGCACTGACCAGCTGTGTACGGAGACAGGGCTCTCCGGCAGGAGCCAGGACCACCACAGTTCCAGGTGGAAAGCAGACAGACCTGACGCTTTCGGTTGTTTACCCGAGGGCCCCTTTGAAGTCGTGTTCTCTCCTCTAAAGGCCCAGGGGGCAAAAGTGAAGCCTTTCACAGTGGAGCAGCAATAAAGGGTGGGGGGTCCACCGCAGAGGGCACCCGGGACTGGCCCATGCTGGCAACTCAGGCCAGGCTGTGAACCCTGAGCTGGCTGCGGTAGTCAGCCTGTGGTCGCTGCACACAAACATCACGACCTGTGGCACCATCTGACCCTGCCTCTCACCTGCACGGCCCCCTCGGGTGAAGCCCTGTGATACAGGTTGGAATCCCTCAGAGCTGGAACAGTAGGTGTCTGGGCCGCAGCTGGCTTCCCTGTGGTTTTCCTTTCACATCTTCTAAAGGGCAAGGACAAGCAGCACAGGGTGGGAGCTGGACGGCCAGGACACAAAGCCTCCCTGTTAGTCCCTGTCCCCACTGCTCACTGAGGTTGCCTCCTGCGGTGCAGCCTCCCCAGGCAGAGGACACGAACCTGGGGGCCAGCCCTCAGGAGCGCAATTCCAGCTTGGTGCAGCCACCTCCTGGGAGACCCTGGGCTCTGTCATCGTGCTGACCCCAGGAGGCCTTCTCAGCACTGAGCTGAAGTCTGGTCCTGCAGTAGGTTGCCTCCCGCTGTGGAATGACAGCAAGAATCCTCGTCGATGGACAGGCACCAGGAGCGAGGTCTATGCTGGGCTGAGACGGTAACAGCGATGTAAATGTCTGTGTTCTTTAAGAATGGCCTTCTCCTTCACGACGTACGGCCAATGAGATCAGCACTGCTGACCCTGAGCGACGGCTAGGCAGAGCGCATTTTCTCAGCCTTGACAGGTGACCAGAGAAGAATGTGCATCATTCGTGTCACTAGAGGAAAACAGGGACCTGAGATTTCAACGGCCTCTTTACAGTCAGGGTGGGTTTTCTCTTTTTCCAAAAAGGTTCTAAATGCAGAAGAGATGTACGGTTGGAAGATGTGAGAAGAAGGCCCTTTCGTTGACAAGCCCTGCCTTTTCAATGTCCAAAGAACGCGTGGGTTAGCCGATCACCGTGCCCGAAGAGCCTGAATCTAAGCGGGAGAGCCAAAGCCCTGGGACTCCCCACCTCCTTCGGAGCAGACTGAGGAGGAAACGTGAAGGACAAAGCCCCCCCCGGTATCCCAGGGAAGGATCACTGATGACATCGCTGCTGTGACGGTCCGTTCTGACGCCGGCAGGTCCCAGAAACAGCCAGTTGACACCTCTTCACCAGAGCCCTCACATCGGCATCAGGGCCGTGCCCAGGAGTGACAGGTGACGCTCCTAACAGCTCACGGTTTAAGAGCATGCAGAGGGGCCACTCTGGAGGGCTGGCCTGCAGGAGAAAAGCCCTTCCAGACTGGGGACGATTCCTCAGAGCACGAATGCTACCAGCGAGCCCCGGCCCTCCTGGCCAGAAGACCAGGCTCTGCAGTCCTGAAGCACAGCCCTATCGCGCTGCACCTGGCTGGCCTTGGGCCTCTCCTGTTCCCATCCCCAGCCCACCACTGCCCACGTGTGTGCCAAGGGTGGCTGCTCAGTGGGCATGACTGTGACTTCAACCGTCTGCAGAGACGAGCCTGCTGTGACCTCCCTGCTAGTCCTTCTACCAAGGACAAGGGCCAGATCAGTGCTCTTCTTCGTGGCATTTGGAAAGCAGCCCCAGCTGCCCTCGTCTCTGTCCCTGTCACCTCTCTCAGCGCCAGAGCTAGGTGAGGCGCCTCCACAGGCACCCAGCGTCCCCCAGGGTCACCCTGGGGAGGCACTTGCTGGGGGCTGCGCCCTGGCTACCCCTCGGTGGGTGCTGAGCAGTGCTCTCAGTGATGAAACTCTGCTTTGGCAAGCCACACGGGGCTGCCTGCCAAATGCTCTCCCAGCAGCAGGGGCTGTTTTGCAGGAAAGAGGAAAAATGATGATTACAAATCTGAGCAGACGTCAGCTTCTCTGGTGGCAGGATGAGGTCATTCCAAAGGCTCTCTCCTCCTTCTGAATTCTTCCCACTCGCCTGGACCGGGAAAGCCTATATCCAAGGTGTGCTGCGTTCAGGTCTCCTGAAGTCAGTGATCACCCAGAGCGCCCAGTCTCAGATGGCCAGCAGGCACCTCTGCTGCCCCTGGGCCTCACACGGCAGTGCCCTGGCTAAAAATAGAAGCCTTCAAAGCAGCCGTGCTTCCTGGAGCCGGACACTGTCCCAACATTCAGCGCAAGGAGACACAGCTCCTCAGGGGCTCCGTGTTCTCAGCTCTTGTGGCTTTCTGGAGCCACCTCGTGAGATTGTGACCCAGGGACCAGCCCCCAGTACCAGACCTCCAGGGAAACTGAACAGGGCAGAAAGAGGGACCCACATGCAGAGAGGGCAGCAAAGATGCCATCCCAGGGGACAGCAGAGGGGGCAAGGCTTCAAGGGGTAGGGACAAAGAAACAGGTGACCCAGTACTGGGTGCTCCAGAGAAGAGGTTGGAAGAAGATAGCCATAGATAATAGATAATAGGGAGATTAGATGGTTGGTAGACAGATAGGTGATAGATAATAGGTAGATTAGATGATTGGTAGAGAGAGATAGATAGACAGATGGATGATAGAGATAGATAATAGGTAGATTAGATAGTTGGTAGATAGATGATAGATGGATGATAGAGATAGATAATAGATAATAGGTAAATTAGATGGTTGGTAGATAGATAGATCGATAGATATAGTTAGATAGATAATAGCAAGATAGGTAACAGGCAGAGAGACACAGCGATGGGTGCAGGCATGGGTACAGATACAGAGGCAGATCTGGCTATGCCCTCATCATGGACACAGGTGGAAAGCCATGGCTCTAGATGAGCAGAGATACGGAAGTCAACGTGGACATGCAGATGGACACAGACATAGTACAGATGACATGGAGATAGGTGGATAGACAGACCGATGGACAAGGACATGAACATGGTTCTGGATATAAGCACGGATACAGGTAAGCAGGATATAGGTGGGTAGAGGTGCTGACACGGCCATGGACGTGGACAGGGGCTTGGACAGAGACGTGAATTCAGGTGTGGTTGTGGACGAGCATCCGGCATGGATACTGCTGTGGGTATATATGTAGGTACATTCACCAGTGAGCACACCCACACAGAGGCTCTTACACAACACTCACACGTGCTGAGACACCCACACACGTGCACTCGAATGCACACACCTCCCACAGACTGGCCCACCACACTTACACACACAAACTCTCCAGTGTGCACGCACACAGACTCACACTCGCGTACCACAGCAGCTGCACTGTGGCTGGAACATCTCATTCCCGTGCACTGCTCCCCTCTGCCCTCCTCACTTGCTCTACGTGAATTCTCAAGTGGACCCTGCAAAAGGAGGGATTCTGTGGCTTCTCCCACATGAAAACTGAAGCTGGCAATGACCATTCTGATCCACATGCAGCATTGGCCAAACAGGAGCCGTGAAGGTGAAAATGTGTAGGTAAGAGGTGGGACAGAAAGCCTTCCTCGATGTCCTCCCTCATGTGACCTCCTCTGTGGCCTCCTCTATGGCCTCCTCTGTGGTCTCCTCTGTGGCCTCCCTCATGTAACCTCCTCTGTGACTCCTCTGTGGCCTCCCTCATGTGACTTCCTCTGTGGCCTCCTCTATGGCCTCCTCTATGACCTCCTCTGTGGCCTCCCTCATGTGACCTCCTCTGTGACCTCCTCTGTGGCCTCCTTTGTGGCCTCCCTCATGTGACCTCCTCTGTGGCCTCCTCTGTGGCCTCCTCTGTTGGCCTCCCTCCTGGTGCTGCACACTCCACATCTACAGTGTCCAGGGTGCCTCTGCTGCAGCGGGGCCAGCTGGGACAAAGAACCCTCATTGCTCCAGCTCCTGGGCTGCTGTTGGACCTCAGACCATGCCGTGCAGAGAGGTTTCCAAGTACTTTGGGATGTGGCCCTGATCCAAAGCATGGGCGTGTTGGGAGGGCTTGGGACACTGGGTCACTAGGCCTAAGCTTATGGAAGTACATCACCTTCAGTGCCCCAGTGACAGATCACCTGCCAAAAGCTGAACAAAGGAGTCACAAGCTTTCTGGAAAGAGGGGAGTCCTTTATCCTCACTTGGCAGATGGGATTGAGGCCAAGAGAGGCTGCAGGCTTCCTCTAGCCACACCATCAGGCAGCAGCCAAGGCAGGCCCCACTGGTCCCCTGCCGTGTAGTATCAGGTAAGGACTATGGGCAGCTCGGGAACATCCTTGGGTATGAAGTGGTGTGAGCTGCGGAAATAATGTGGCTTCCTACAGCCAAGCTCCCTCTCCTTACCCTGCGTGACCTGGGATCCTGTGAATTCTGACCAGGAGACCACGAACCACTGAGCATCACACACCATCCTTCAAATGGAACTTTCCAGACCAGACCAAACACTGTCCTTGAGAATCCTCAGCAGCAAATATGGGCATTAGGTGTTCCTGCAATCCCAGTGTCCCTGTCTGGAGCACACTGGTGGGGGACTTCTTTTGGGGAATACATGTGAGTGAGGACGACCTCGGAGGTCTGGGGAGCTGGGTCAGCCAGGGGCAGTTAGAGCTCTAAAGCACAAATGAGAGCACCTGGCCTGGCAGGGGGCTGGGCAGAGAGAGCCGGAAGGCAAGAGCAGCCACGCAGGAAGAGCTGGGTGCTCTGGGCACGACGAAGGAACATCAAGATGGGAGGCCTTGGTCGTGATGCTGCCTGATAGGGGCAGCTGAGCCGCTGCTGGGGGACTGTCCTGGCAGACCCGGGGAGAGCAGGGGAAGCCAGGTTGTAATGGATCCTCAGGCCACGTGAGCCTCTGGGTTTGTTCTCACAGGAGTTCCTACAACTGCCAGATCTCCCAGAGCTTTAATCAGGTTTTTTGCTGCTGTTACTAAAAGACTTCACGAGAACAATGAAAGGAGCAGTTTAACTGGGGGCTCACAGAGGTCTCAGTTCACAAATGGCTGGCTCCATTCCTCCAGGCTCGAGGTGAGGTAGGACATCATGGTGGAAGGAAGTGGAGTAGGAAGGTGGCTCAGGACTTTGCAAGCAGGAAGAGGATAGAGTCCTCACCAGGTGCAAAGTATCCACCCCAAAGGCTTGCCCCAGTCACCCCCCTCCTCCAGCCCCACTCTGCCTGCCTTCAGCTGTCACCCCAGTCCCTACCAGGGTTAAGACTCTTCCATCCCAATCATTCCACCTCAGAGCTCTCTCGTGTTGTCTCCTGGACACTTTCGCATCCAAACCATGACACCCAGGCTATTCCTCAGCAAAGCCACGTGCTTCTGTGACAAGATTCAAGTCTAAAATCACCCAAAAGGGAGTCTTGCTCCTCAGCAGTTTCTTAATTTCCTCTCCAAGGAAGGTAGGTTCCCCTTGGGACCCAGAGCTCCCCAGAAGATGAGTTCCTTCCCCTTGAGTGCTGGCCCAGGCTCCGTGAGAATGACAGTCCACCACCGCAGGCACAGCACAGCTCTTGCCGTGGGTGTGGGGCACGCCTGACTTCAGTTCCCGCTGAGCTAAGCTTGTGGAAGAAATGCAGGGGAAACCAGCCATGTCGGTCACCTCTGGGGCTTGGGCAGCTGGTGTGGACTGTTTGCTCCTCCTCACTCTGGAGATGCACATGTGGCCACACGGGTCATAGGGACACTAGAGCAAGGGCATGGTAGAGGGTCCTGAGGATCCAGCATTGGTGGGAAAATATCCAAACTTTCCTTCCCAGGAAGCTTGAGTGATGGCACTCTCAGGGGCAAGTGTGGGTAACGCACAAGTTCAAATGATCCCAATGTTTCCATTTGAATCACATAAAGTACAAATTTAGGAATGTTTTCATTTTTGTTCAGCTTTATTGAGATGCAATTGGTAAAAAAATGTTTATATTAAAAGAGCATATTGTGGCATTTTGATATATATGCACATACATTGCAAGGTGGCACCACAATGAACATATCCACACTTCACCTAGTGCGTGTGCATGTGCATATGCGTGTGTGCATGTGTGTGTGTGGTAATGATGCACACATATATGACAATCACACTGTTCACATCATACTCAGTGGTGAAAAGTTAAAGACTTTTCCTCTAAAATCAGGACCAGGAGAAGGATGCCCACTCTCATCACTTCATTCAGCACAGTACTAGAAGCTCTAGCCAGAGCAATTAGGCAAGAAAAAAATTAATAGAACAGCATCCAAAAAATGGAAATGAAGAAGTGAAATTGTCTCTTTATATATAAAACCCTAGATCCACCAAAAAACTGTTAGAATAAATAAACAAATTCAGTGAACTTGCAGGATACAAAAATCAACATAACAAAATCCATAGCATTTCTGTGAAAATATCTGAAAAAGAAATTGGGAAAATAATCCCATTTACAATAGCACTAAATACTAAATGTATAGGAATAAATTTAACTATGTTGTCCGTTGGGTCTCCATATTTTATTCATCTTTTTTTTAAGAGCGAGAGGGACAGTGAAAGAGAGAGAGAGAATCAGTTTTATTTCGTTTTTCATGTGGCATTTGTTGCTCCACTTCATTGGGTTCATGGTGCTGGGGTCTGAACCTGCATCCCCACATGTGCTAAGCAAGCACCATAACTCTGAGCCATTGCTCCAGTCACAATTTATTCATTTTATGTCTGAAATTTTCCTCTGACTAAAGTCCCCTCATTTTCCCCAGCCCCTACCCCCAACCCCTGGCAACTTCCTTCTGCTTCAGAGTTCCCACTTCTTTACAATTCCTCGTGCCACGTGCAAGCTAAATCATGCAATCCCTGTCTTTTTTTTTTTTTTTTTTTTTTTTGAGAAAGAGAGAAACAACTTTATTTAGTTTTTCACATGGCCTCAGTTGCTCCAACACTCACTTGTGTACGTGGTGCTGGGGTTTGAACCCAGGTCCTCGTGCTTGCCAGGCAAGCGCTGAAGCCGCTGAGCCACCGCTCCAGCCCCGATCCCTGGCTTTCTGTGTCCTGGTTTTCACTTAGCATGTGCTCTAGGTTCAATCCCATTGTCATAAAAGACAGGATTTCCTCCTTCCTTAGAGCAGAATGTTGTGCCATTGTACACCGGGAGCCCCATTCTCCTTGTCCACCCTTCCACAGGTGCTCAGCCTGTGATGTCTCGGCTATTGGGAAAAGCACTGCAGAGGTCATGGCCATCAGCTCACCACAACTTACGGGTTTCAGCCCCTTTAACATATATCCAGAAGTGGGATTGCTGGATCACATGGTAGTTCTTTTCTAGTTCTTGAGTTTTTCCGTATGGCTTCCCTGATGGGTGTACCAATTCACAATGCCACAACGTACAAGGGTTCCCTCTTCTACACATGTTCACTGCCACTTATTACCGTCTGAGTTTCTGATGGCAGCCATTCTAAGAGGTGTGAGGTGTTATCTCACTGTGGTTTCGTCTTGAATTTCAGTGATGCTGAGCACTGCTTAGATGTTGGTCATTTGCATGTCCCCCTGAGAAGACATCTGTTCTGGTCTTTGCCCATGGCTTGCCTGGGCTGCTAGGCTGCTCCCAAGCTGTATGAATACCTTGCTGTTCAGCTGCTCCTTGGCTCACTGTAGTCCCACTTGGTATTTGGATTTGTAATTCATGTTTTGGAGTCATAGTCATAATGTCACCTCCAACAGCAGTGTCAAGGAGATGTTCCCTCTGTTACCTTCTAGGATTTTTATGATACCTTGTGTTTAAGTTTTTATCCACTTTGAGTTGGCTTGTGTATGGTATGAGGTAGGGATCTGATTTCATTCTTTTGCATGTGGCTGTCCAGTTTTCCACTCACCATTTATAGAAAACGCTGTCCTTTCCCTGTTATATAAACTCAGCACTCTTATCAAAGAGTGGTTGACCAGATGTATGTGGATTTATCTCTAGATATCTATTCTGTTCCATAGCCAAGTGTCTTACTATCTTTCCTTATGCTATGCTACACTACTTTGATTGCTATAGCTTTGTAACATAGTTTTAAATCAGTAAGCATGACGTCTCTGACTTTACTTTTCTTACCCAAAAGTGCTTTAGCTATTCAAGTTCTTTTGTAGGTGTATACAAATTTTAGGATTGATTTTCATTTCTTTAAAAGTTTTTATTGATATTTTTAGGATTACACTAAATCTGTAGATCACTTTGATTAGAAATGTCTTTTAGTAATGTGGTTATGGATTTGAATATTTAATATTTTGTATTTTTAAATTTCTTTTATCAATATTTTATAGCTTGGGTACACAAATTTTCACATTATTGATTAAATTTATCCTTAATTATTTTATTCTTTTTAGTGCTCTTATCAATGGGATTTTTTCATAATTTCTTTTTCAGATTTCCTTGTTAGTATACAGAAAAGCAACTGAATTTCATATATTAATTTTACATCCTGCAAATTCAATGAATTAATTTATTAATTTTAACAGCTTTTGTTGGAATCTTTAGAGTTTTCTAAATATGAACTCATGTCTTGTGCAAACAGACAATTTTGCTTCTTACTTTCCAATTCAGATGCCCTTTATTTCTTTGTCTCACTTAATATCTCTGGATCAGACTTCCAATGCTATGTTGAATAGAAATGGTGAGAATGGAAATCCTTGTTGTCCTCTTGGTCTTAGAGGAAAATCTCACTATTGAGTATGATGTAGCTGTGATCTTATCATATATGGTTGAGGTATATTCCTTTAAATCTAACTTTTTTTTTATTAGATGGGTATAGAGTTACAATTGAGGGGGAAACATTATCAAACATTCAAGAACAAATGTATATATACTTCGTTATTTAGGGCTAATGCCATGTCATGGATGCCTGGGTTCCCCATGTTGCTGTTTCCCCCAGAAGAACTCCTGAGTTAAATGGATATCTCATGGAGGTCAGAGATCCCCTATATTTGCATCCTCCAGTCTCCTAGGTGATTTTCCTAAGCCCTCCCCCCACCCTGTCCCCCAGCCTAGGCCTCCAAGTATCCTAGGGAGTCATCTCCCTATTGTGATAAGAATCATACAATTTAAGGTTATTATTAGCTTAGCCGTCTAACATACTGCTTCCCAATGTATTCTAGCTTCCACAGATGAGAGATACCATTCGGCCTGTGAGTCTCTGAGATTGGGATACTTCACTTTGCAAAATTCTTTCATCTCCATCCATTTGATCTCAAAAGCCATAATATCATCTTCTCTAATGGCCGAGTAGTATTCCATTGTATATATGTACCAAAGCTTTTGTATCCCCTCGTCAAGTGAGGGGCATCTGGATTGGTTCCATAGTCTAGCTATAGTAAATTGAGCTGCTATAAACATTGATGAAGCCACACCACTATAATATGCTGATTCAAACTCTTTTGGGAAAATACCCAGGATAGCTGGGTCGTAAGGTGGTTCCATCCTTAATTTTTTGAGGATTCTCCACACTGCTTTCCATGGTGGCTGAACCAGTTTGCAGTCCCACCAGCAGTGTAACAGTGTTCCTCTTTTCCCACAGCCCCTCTGGCATCTGTTGTTAGAATTTTTCATTTTTTGTCACTCTAACAGGAGTGAGGTGGTATCTCATTGAAGTTTTGATTTGCACTTCCCTTATAGCTAATGATGTAGAGCATTTTCTTGTATATTTATGGGCTTTCTGGACTTCCTCTGGTGAGAAGTTTCTTTTAAGATCCATAGCCCATTTATTGATTGGATAATTTGTGAGTTTGGAGTTTAATTTCTTTAGTTCCTTGTATATTCTGGATATTAGCCCTCTGTCTGAGGTGTAGCAGGCAAAGGTTTTCTCCCATTCTGTAGGTTCTCTCTTGATGCTCTTGACAAGATCTTTAGCTGTGCAGAAACTTTTTAGTTTAATTGCATCCCATTCATTTATTCTTGATTTTACAGCTTGAGCCATGGAAGTTTTGTTAAGGAAGCAGTTGCCGACTCCTATGTCCTGTAGTGTTGACCCTACTTCTTTTTTTAGTAAGTTTAAAGTTGTTGGCTGAATAACCAGATCCTTGACCCATTTTGATTTAATTTTTGTGCAGGGTGAAAGATAAGGATCCAGCTTCAGTTGTCTACATATGGCTGTCCAGTTTGTCCAACACCATTTGTTGAACAGGCTATCTTTCTTCCACACTGTACTTTTGCCCACTTTATCAAATATCAAATAGTTGAAGAAATGGGTTTGTCTCAGGATCTTCTATTCTGTTCCACTGATCTTCAGTTCTGTTTTGATACCAATACCATGCTGTTTTTGCTACAATGGCTCTGTAGTATAATTTCAGGTCAGGGATTGAGATACCCCCTATTTCTTCCTTCCTGTAGAGTAATGCTTTGGCTAATCTGGGTCTGCTGTTCTTCCATATGAACTGGCAAATTGCTTTTTCTATATCTGTGAAGAATGCCATTGGTATCTTGACAGGGATTGCATTGAATCTGTATAGGGCTTTGGGTAGAATGGCCATTTTTATTATATTGATTCTGCCTAACCATGAGCATGGAATGTTTTTCCATCTACTCAGGTCTTCTGTAATTTCTTTTTTTTAGTGGTAAACCTAATTTTTTGAGAGAGATTTTCATCAAGAAAAGTGCTTTTTCTGCTTCTATTTAGGTTATATATGATTTTTACCCTATATTCTGTTATTTTGGTGTATCCTGTTTATTTATTTGTGTGGGTTGGACCCTCCTTGCATGCCAGGGATAAATCCTCCTTGATCATGGTGTATAACTGTTATGGTTTGAATGTAAGTTGTCCCCCAAAAGCTCACATGTGACAATTCAGGAAGGCTGAGATGAAATGATTGGGTTATAGGAGCCTTAACCCAATCAATGAGTTAATTCCCTTATAGGGAATAACTGGTAGCTCTAGGCTGGTGAGGTGTGGCTGTGGGAGGTGGGTCACTGGGGGTGTATATTCTATGTCTGGTGTGGAGTTTTTCTCTCTGCTCTGCTTATTGATGTGATGCCTTGAGCTTCTTTTCCATCTAGAGTCACGCCTGCCACCATGATGTTCTTGAGCCCTGAGGAATGGAGCCGGCCTTCCATGGACTAAGACCTCTAAAACTATGAGTCCTAAAGTAAAATTTGCCTCCTAAAATTGTTATTGTCAGGTCCTTTAGTCCACAGCAATGAAAAGGCTGACTGAAACAGTAATTCTTTTAAGCTGCTGTTGGAATTTATTGAAGAATTTTGTATGATATTTTAGCCTATAATTTTCTTTCTTGTGTATCTTTCTCTGGTTTTTGTATCCGGGTAATCCCGGCCTGTAAAATTAATTTAGAAATGTTCTTCTCTTTAGTTTTTTGGAAGACTTTGAGAAGGACTGATGTTAACTCTTCTTTAAATTGTTTTTAAATTCACCTGTGAAATCATCTGGTCCTGGGATTTTCACTGATGGTAGATTTTTGATTTCTGATTGTTCCAGTCTGAATCATGACTGCACTCCCAAAGTCTCAGAGCTGAATATTTGATCACCAGTTGGTGGCACTATAAGGAGGTGGTGGAAACTTGAGGGGGTGGGATCTAGTTGGAAGAGGTGGGTCACTGGGGTCATGCCTTGAAAGTGTATGTTTTGTCCCCCCCACCACCCCCCCCCGCACCTAACACTCTCTCCACTTGTGCTCTCTCCCTCTCTCTCCCCCTCCACCCAGGGCCACCATTAGGTAAGCAACTCTGTTCTGCCATGTGTTCTGCACCATGACGTTTTGCCTCACCCACGCCCGTTGCAATGAAGCCAAGCAACCCTGAACTGGAAGTTCTGAGGCCATGGGCCAAAAAAACTCCTTCCTTCATTGAGTTGATTTTCCCAGGTTTATTATCACAGAGGGAGAAAGATGAATAATGCAGAAAATGGTACCAGGGGTGGAGCTGTTGCTGTTCTATACTCAACAGTGTGGTTCGTTGGAATTGGTTAGTAGGAGGAGTTTGGGATTGTTTAGAGAAGCAGGTTAGAGAAACCTAAAATGTTGTAAGTGGAACTTAGTAGGAGATTCCTGGGTGAGCTCAGAAGGCCAGAATGGCTGATAGGCACATGGAAACTGAAGGCTGTGCTCATGAGGTTTCAGATCAGAATGAGGACTCTATTGGGAATTAAACTACACATCATTCGTGTTACACTCGTCTATACACTTGTCTATGTTTTGTCCATGACCTAAGACTTTTATCAAGTTGAGTTTAAAGATAACCGACTAGGGGCTGGAGCGGTGGCTCAGTGGTTGCAGTGCTTGCCTGGCATGCCCAAGGGTGTGAGTTCAAACCCCAGCAGCATGTACACAGTGAAGTGCTGGAGCAACGAGGGTCACATGAAAAACTAGATAAAATTGTTTCTCTCTCTCTCTCTCTCACTGTCCCTTTTTCTTTAAAAGAAATAAATTAAAATGACAGACTAATTAATCTGATGGAGGAAATTTAAAAGCAGCACAATATTCAGGCTGTGGCATGGGTATTACTGGATACTTTTAGCCAGATTTAAAGTGATGATTGGGAGCAAAAAAGCAGAAATATCTTTAAAGCTTGCACTTTGGCCAGGAAAAGAAAGCGTTTAAAGATATAGCCAAGGAAGGTAATAAAATTAGTGTCTTTAAAAAGAAGCCAAGTGCTTTGGACAATAGGAGAGATGCATTGAGGACACACAAGATATTGGTCAGACCCCACCCTTTGAAAGCCCCAGAGTATAAAAGTGCAAACTCATTTAAAATACTTCAAGAAGAAAGCACCGTACTCCAACAGGGCTGCCTAGGAAGTTGTGTCTCCAGGATTTCTTTCACCGTGTCCAAGCATCCAAGCACTCAGCAGCTACCACAGCCATCATTGAAGTGGACCTGACTACGGCTCAGGCCTGTGTCAGACATGGGCATCGTCCGTATGATGCTGGTTTTGCAGGCACGCAGAATTCATTTATTAAGCGACCACAGAGGATTCTACAAAATGTCAAGGGATGACCTGTGAGGTCAGGCTACAGGTGGCAGGGTCAAAGTCCCTGCAGACTTCCCTGTTATGACAATATGTGAAGTTATAGGAGTGATGCCAGAACTGCAATGGAGACCCCAAGAAACTGGAGATACCTGGAACACGGAACATCTGCCAGGGAAAGCCACAGGCAATTAACACAGCCAGCTCAAGAGAGTAGCCGGGTAAGCTGAGCCTGGCAAGGCTGTAGGAGCAGGGTTGACCAAAACTTTAGGAGCTCACTTATGCCACCCCATGACCCAGATGTCAGGCACAGAGCGACAGGATTTAGCATTTGTCATGCTAAGTTTTGGTCCTGCTTTGGTCCAATCCTTCCTTGGTATTCTCCTATCCCTCCCTTTTGGAATATAAATATTCACCCTATGCTGATTCCACCATTATAGACTGAAAGTATGTAACTTGTTTTTTATTTTTAGAGGGGTTCACAGTTAAGAATTGCCAGAGGAGAGTTTGAAGTTGGACCTTCCTTTGATGCCAGAACTGTTACAACTTTAGAGATTCTTGGAAATGAATTCACTTTGCATTGAGATCATCATGAATCTTTGGGAGCTGGAGGTGGAATGTTATAGTTTGGATCTAGAATGTTCCCAAAAAATTCAGGTGTTGAAGGCTCGGTCCCCAATTCAGCAAAGTTCATACGTAGGGCTTTTGGTGATTGGATCATGAGGTCTCTGATCTCATGAATGGATCGATCCATTGATGGCTTTGTAATTGGATGGACAACTTGGAAGTAGTAGAAGGTGGGGCCTAACTGGAGGAATTAGGTCATTGGGGCCACATCTTGGAAGGATGTATCTTGTCCCCAGCCCCCTCTGTGCTCTCTGTCTTTGTGTTCCATGGTTGAGATGATTCTCTCTGCTCTGCCACATTCTCCTCACTGTGATGTCCAGGCTCACCCACAGTAATGGTGCCAAGCTACCACAGACTAAAACTGTGGGCCAGAATAAATCTTTTTCCTTTAAGTTGATTTTACCAGGTATTTTGTCACGGAAAGCTAAGGCACTGATTCAACTTCCTTTCTTGCTATCGGTCTGTTCAGATTCTGTTTAGAAATTTGCCC
Source organism: Aplodontia rufa (assembly GCA_004027875.1). NCBI lineage: Eukaryota > Metazoa > Chordata > Mammalia > Rodentia > Aplodontiidae > Aplodontia > Aplodontia rufa. The sequence continues at coordinate 60,617 of PVKS010001240.1, forward strand.
ATTTCTTCTAGATTATCTAATTTGTTGGCATAGAATCGTTTATAGTTGTCTTTTATGATATTTTCTTTGCATTTTGTGATATGACATTTCTCCTTGTTGTAAAATAAATTTATAAACATAGATTTATTTGAATCTTCTTTTTCTCTTAGTTTAGCTAAAAGTTTATTAATTTTTTATCTTTTAAAAAACTCAATTTAATTGATAATTTCTATTGTTTCACTAATCTCTATTTCATTTGTTTGTGTTCTTTGTTAATTTCTTCCTTCTGCTAACTTTTTATAGTTCCTTAAGATATCAAGTTATGTTGCATATGTGGGATTTTCCATTTGTCTTAATATAAGGATTTATCCCTATAAGCTTCCCTTTTAGAACGGCTTCTGCTACATCCTTTAAGCTTCACTTTGCTGTTTTTCCATTTTCATTGGTCCTATATATTTTTATTTGCCTGGGTTTTTTTTTTTTAGTAAGTGGGATTGAACCCAGGTGTGCTTAACCACTGAGCCACATCCCCAGCCCTTTTATTTATTTATTCATTTAGTTTTTTGTTTTAAGACCGGGTCTCACTAAGTTGCTGAACTTGTAATCCTTCTGCCTTAGCCTCCCAAGCTGCTGGGATTACAGATTTGTGCCACTGCACCTGGTTTTATTTGCCTTTTTTCTTTAATTAAGGAGTTTAGTTGTTGTACAATCAAAAATGCATGTAAAATAAAAATAAGATATGCATTTGATCCTAAACCATAGATACTCCCACATTGCCCACATTCCAGTCTCTTCATTCTTCTGTATTACACCCCTATAGCAAATATAAATGTCCATATATGTGTGTGTATATATACATTTATATGTTTGTGAATTTCCCAGAATTAAATGATTGTATAGATATTATTTAACTTCCCATGGGAGAGGAGTAAAGATTATGCTACATTGTTGATTGTCTCCCTAGACCCTCCCTATTTTCCCTCCCTCTCCTCTACCTCCTGACCCACTATGTGTTTATGGTTCCCCTAGATTATGTGTTGCTATGCCCTTGGTGGATCCAATATATGAGTTTGACTACCTTTCACCTATGCCTTGGTTAGATCTAGTCTCCACAAATGAGGGAAAACTTCATTAGACCCTTGACTCTCTGAGGTTGGTTAACTTCATTCAGCATGATTTCTTCCATTGCCATCCATTTACTCTCAAAGACCACAACATCATTTCTAATAGCTGAATACAACTCCATTGTATACATATACCACAGCTTTTGAATCCATTCATCCAGTGAGGGGCATCTGGGTTGGTTCCATAATTTAGCTATTGTAAATTGAGCTGCTATGAACATTGATTTTGCTGTGTCACTGTAATGTGCTGATTCTAACTCCTCTGGGAAAATACCCAGAAGAGGGATAGTTGGTTCATATGGTGGATCTATCCTGATTTTTTGAAGATTCTCCACACTGCTTTCCAGAACAGCTGTACTAGTCTGCAGTTCCACAAACAGTGTGCTAGTGTTCCTGTCTCCCCTCCACCCCTCCAGCATCTGTTATTGTTTGTATTCTTCATCTTTGCCAGTCTGATTGGAGTAAGGTGAAATCTTAATGTAGTTTTGATTTGCATTTTTTGCCTTTTGATTCTTCTGTGATTCATTGTGTACTTAGGAGCACACTGTGTAATTTCCACATATTTGTGAATTTTCCAGTCTTATTCCTATGTTTTTTTTAATTTGATACCATTGTAAAAACATATTTTATATGATTTCAAACATTCTGACTTTGTTAAGATGTATTTTAAGGACTAACATATGATCTTCCCTGATGAATTTCAATGTGCATTTTTAGAAGACTCTGCATTCTAGTGCCATTGAACAAAATTCTCTGTACATGTGTGTTGGGCCCATTTGGTTTGCAGTGTTGTTCAAATCAGCTATTTGCTGATTGATTTTCCATCTTGATGATTTATCCATTGTTGAAAGTGGGCTATTAAAGTCCTCTATTATTATCCTATCATTGTTTATTTTTCTTTTCTGCTTTGTTGATACTGATTTTATATATTTAGGTGCTCCAAAATTGGATACATAATACTTACCCTTGTCATATCTTCTTGATGAATTTACTCATTTATTTTTATATAATGACCTCAGTCTCTCTTTTGATTACTGTTTCCATGAAATATCTTTTTCATTCTTTCATTTCCAGTCTAGATGTGTTCTTAAAGCTGAAGTGTGATTCTTCATCACAGTATAATTAATGCATGTTTATAATTATAATTTTTAAAATGAGTTTCTTGCAGGCAGCATATAATTGGATCCTTCTTTTATCCATTAAGTCACTCTACAGCTTTTTTAATAATTTTTTTCTTAGAAAGAGAGGGACAATGACAGAGAAAGAAATAGAGAATCAATACCATTCACTTTTTCATGTGGCCTTCATTGCTCCAACACTTTGTTGTGTATGAGGTGCTGGGATTCAAACCCATGTCCTCGTGTATGCCAGGCAAGCACCGTACTGCTAAGCCACCACTCCAGTATCCCTCTATATCTTTTGAGCAACACTAAAAATTTTAATCTGGGGGCTGGAGCAGTTGCTCAGCAGTTGTGGCACTTGCCAGACATGCGCAGGGATGCACACTCAGACCCCAGTACCACATACACAGCGAGGTATCAGAGCAATGAGACCCACATGAAAAACTGAATAAAAAATTGATTCTCTCTTTCTCCTGTTGTTCCTCTCTCTCTTTTAAAAAAATTAATCCATTTTGCTGGAAGGAATTATTGATAAGTAAGGACTTTTACTGCCATTTTGTTAGCTGTTTTCTGGATGCTTTGTGGTTCCTTTTTCCTTTATTCTCATAATTTCTACCTCTGCAATTTGAAATATTTTGCAATGATACACTTTGGTTCCCTTTTCCTTATTTTTTGAGCATCTATTATTGTGAAGACTACTGAGAATGTTTTATAATTAGACCATTCTATTTTTAATTAATAGCCACTTATTTTTAATCACATAGAAAAACAACACTTCTGGTTGTCCCCAACATTTTATGTTCTTGAGGTCACAATTTTCACAGTAAAGAATTTTATATGAAATATCCATTCAGTAAATATTGAAGCTATAGTTATTTTAATATATATTGTCTTTTAATCTTCAGTTTTATCTTTTAGAGTAGAAGATTTACATGCCACTACTGCAGTATTCGAGTATTTTGAATCTGACCATATATTAACCTTTACTAGTGAATTTCAAATGCTTATATGTTTTTTGTAATTAATTCATACTTTCTTGTTTCCACTTAATACTTCCCTTCTGGTTACTTAGGTCTAGTGGTGATGAACTCTCTCAGCATTTGTGTGAAGAGAAGTTTTCTTCTTCCCTTACTTTCTGAAGGACAGCTCTACCAGATGAAATAGTCTTGATGGCAGTGTTTTTCTTTTTTTCTTTCAATGATGAATATATCATCCCATTTTCCCCTGGCCAGCAAGTTTTCTGCTGAGAAATCTACTGATTGTCTAACAAGTGTTCCCTCGTATGTGACATGTTGCTTTCAAAATTCTCTTTCCTTCACTTTTACTATTTGATTATAATGTGTCTCAGTGAATCTCTTTGAGTTAAATTTCTTTTTGAATCCTGAACTTCATGAATCTGGATGTTTATATCTCTCCCCAAGATCTGGGAATTTTTTATCCATTGTTTCTTTTAAAAAGCTTTCTGTCCCTCTCTCTTCTTCTGAGGTTCCTATAATGTGTACATTGGTCCACTTAATGGTGTCCCATGAGTCCTCTATACTTTCTTTTTTATTTTTTTTTTCATTTTCTCTCCTCTGACTGAATAATTTCAGAAAATTCACCTTTGAGTTCACAGATTCTTTCTCCTGTTTCATTCATTCTATTCATTAACTCCATGATTCCTGTTGGGTTCTTTTTAATAACTTGTTTTGGTTGAATTTTTCATATTGTCTGTATATTGTTTTCCTGGTTTCACTGAATTATTTACCATGTCCTCTTATATCCTTCTGAGCTTCCTTAAACATAATTCATACATTCAGACAATTCATACATCTCCATTTCTAATAGAGAATTATTGTGTTCCTGGTAATGTCATGCTTTCTTGATTTTTTTCATGTTTCTTGTGACCTTACAATGCCATCTGAACATTTGATCAAGCAGTCACCTCTTGCAAACTTCAAAGATTGCCTTCATTAGGGAACAACTTTCACACAGAGATGAATACAAGGTACCAGATGGGTGGGGTGTGGCAGCTTTGGTTCCAGGGGGTGTGTTGGTATGGTCTCTGTTCTCCATCAATTGAGGAGGTGAAGACTGTGGAGCACTGCTAAGGTGCAGTGCTCTCAATTGTGGTGGTGACAACAGGACCACTGGGGTCTATAGTGGCAGAAGCTCTACTCTCCTTTCCGTGCAGGGGAAGTCCAATTCAAGGGGAATTCCCTTTAATTCTGAGTCTTGCATGGCCTGCAGGTATCCACAGCAATGCCATGCTTTGGGGTACAGAGGCTCAGAAGATCTCAAGGGTAAGGTCTTGGATTCAGGGGCTTGCAGAACACTGTGGCACCTGGATCCTATGGAATGGGTGCAACCCATCTGTGTAGATGCAGATTTCCCACCGAGCTGGGGCCCAGGATTCTGGGATGCACTTCAACTGTTGAACCCATAGGGTAGAGTGCATCAGCTGCTCATTCCTAAGAACAAAGGAGAGTTCCAACGGTTCAGAACCCAGTGGATGGGGCATTGGTGTCCCAGGGATGCTGAAGCACAGTTGCCATTCAGCAGCAACTTGGGCCTTGGGGGTGGTGTAACACTGACATGATACAGAGCCTCAGAGGTAGGGACAGCAGCCATTTGTGTCTCAGGGATGGCACAGTGTCATGGCACCAAGGCTCTGGGGATAACAGGGTACAGCAGGGACCACACAGGAAGAGCACAGCATAATGGTGACTCCAGTTCTTAGGATAACTAGATCTGCAGCACTCTGGTCTCAGGTCATGGGTTGCAGCCACAATGAGGCCCTGGGCCTGGCAGTGCACAGCTGTGACTCAGCCCCGAGGCAGGCATGGCCCTGAAGCAATTTGACCTCAGAGGACAGGGCACAGTGGCAGCTTGGGGCCAGGGGTCCAGGGTGCAGCTATTACCAGGGTGCAGGTGGTGTGGTGCAGCAGCAAAGGCCACTCTCTGTGTGGCACAGTGCAGTGGACACTGAGCAGCTCCCCCAGGTAGGCTTGGCAGCAGTGCCAACCACCAGGGTCCCCAGGATGAAGGCTGCAGGTTCCTGAGGGGTGGGGAGGCCCCTTGGGTCCTGCCACCTTTTCCCCACAGGGGCACACCCCTGAGTGGATCCTTGCTGGTCCAGGTGGCCCTCGACTGCAGAACGAAGCAGCATAGGTGAAGCCTTTCTCACCCACTGCACTGTGGCCATCCTTGGTCCTTGTGCTCTACGAGGTTTCTGAGATTGCCTTGGGGTTCAAGGAGACCTGGACCATGAGGGATGACAAGAGCAAGAGCACCTGAGCTGAGCCAGCTTGTCACCTCCCACCAAGCCAGGACTGCCATAGCGCAAGCTCTGCCACCAGTGCAAGGACTCGGGGAGCAGGAGGGATTGGGAGGCAAGGACAGGACTCCTGGGGCAGCCCAACCTCCTCCTCCTGCTGGAGGGGGCTGGAGTCTGTGCAGGTGGAGATGCCTAGGGCTTCAGGGCCTGGCAAGGCAGCACGAGGGGCTCAGGATCATTCGGGCAGAAAGCTCTTCAGGGGTCAGGGAGCAGATAAAGGGCCACAGAGCTGGAGAGCGGAGGAGGAGGGTCAGCTGCCCTCACCCAGTGGTGGAAGGTGTTTGCACCTCTGCAGGGACCAGGCAGGCTCCAGAGCCTCTACCCTCCCTGAGGCCTCACTGCCTCCCCTCCAGCCACGGTGGAAACCCCCTGCAGCTGGGACTCTGCACCTGTGGCCTGGCTCCTGCCCAATCAGCATCCTCTCCTGAGCACAGCTGGCCACAGGTTCCCTGGGCACACGCGGTCTCCTCTGTGATGCTCCTGTGTCTAAACCTCTACCTGTCCACCGATGCATTGTCCTTGTTGGCTGAAGTCTGTAAACAACCCCAGTACTGGGGAGTGACACTGGCCAGAGTGTGTTGTATAGCGTGTGCAGGGCAGTGACACCCTGCATCATGCAAGCTACAGCACAGCCCCGATAAAGTACGTGAAAACCAACCCCGGGCTCCATCCTCAGAGAGAAGGTAAACAAAGTGCAGTCTACACGCTGCGCAATGTCATTCCTCCTTGAAAAGGCAGGGACGCGGGCGGACTCAGGACAGTCACAGGTCAGCCAGGTGCAAGGAACGAGTACCGCAGGACCCCACGTTTTAACATGTGGAAACAGGGAGGGCACGGAGATGAAGGTTTCCTGGGCTGGCGGCGGAAGGCAAGTGAGTGATCAGAGGGCACAGAGCTGGGCACAGCATGTGACTGCGTCTAGTGCCAGTGGAATGGACACTAAAATGACCTAAAAGGCTAAGTTTTGTGTAATCCACATTTTTTATAAGTTAATAAAGGATTTAATATACCAAAAACCATTGACTTCTACATTTTAAGTAAGTGAAGTGTTGTTATGAACTACATCTCAATAAAGTGAAGAGAGAATCACTCAGCCTTCTATCCCTTTAGCAAATACTTGAAAGAATCGATTTATGAAGAGGAATGCTTTTGGCCACCGCTCTGGAGTTCAGTCCACGCTAGGCAAGGCAGCACCTTGGAGCCCAGGTGGAGCAAAACCGCACACCTTATGGGCACAGCAGGTAAGGAAGAGGAAGGGGCTGGGGTCTCCCCATCCCTCAAGAGCCTGCCCCATGACCCCCACTAGGCCCTGCCTCTTAAAGGCTCCACCACCTTCCTACAGCGCCATGAGCTAGACACCAAGCCTGCCACACGCAGGGCTTTGTCCCAAGAGAAGCAGAGGAAAGGAGGAGGGAGAAGGAGGAGGAAAGGAAAACCTACTTTCCGGACCTCCTGTGGCCTGAGTGGCACCCTGCAGCCATGCCCCACTCCACGAGGACAAGAGGGTCCTCATAGCATCGTCGCCAGTGTGTTCGTCATACTGCACATATTGTGACCTTCCCAGAGTGCCCCTCATCAACACCCTGGTGTGTCCTCTCCCACACACGGACACTTCAGACACTGCCCTGCACCCAGCACGCTGCCCTGTGTGCCCAGTGCTCAGGAGTCTCTGACCCCCACCTGCTTGTTTTAACTCCTCCCTCGAGGATCAGGCATGCTGCTCACCTCCGCCAGCTGCCCTGGCTGGGGTCGCTGTCCTTCCGCCCCTGCCTGGGTTCCCTGCCTTCATCCAAGCTCCTCGAGGCTCCTCTCAACTCCATCAACTCGGCCCTGTAAAAGCATCCATCAGACCATTCCCCCCAAGACACTACTCAGGACCCTCTTCTCCTCAGTGAGAGGGGCTCTGAGGGTCCCTGGGGTCCTGCAGACCCCCCCACCCTCGTCTTGTGCCCTTCTGCAGGTCCTCTTCCCCAGACACCTGCATAGGCATCGCTGTTGTGCTCAGAGGCAGCCCATCCAACCCACCCCATTTGGGTCACACCATCCCCTGTGCCATGCAAGCCAGTCCCCTACCCGGCTCCATCTTGCCCCGAAACACCTTCAGTCAGTCTCCAGTTTACGAGGATTCGGTGATTTGAGTTCGACTCTCTCCACCTCGCTCTGGAACAAAAGCGATGCATGCTCAGCAGAAGCTGTGCTTTGAGCTTGATGCTTCGGTCTCTTCCAGGGCCAGCGATGTGTGTGATCCTCTCTCAGTGCTGGGCATTGGTGGTGCTCACAGCTCCAGGTCAGCCGTGCGGGCCATGTAGGCCCTGCCAGGAGCCGAGTTGCCTGTTCCGGGCACTGCACGGTGTGCTCACAGCCCGTCATGCCCACCCACCTGCACGTGCACATGAGGTAGTCAACTCCTCACCGCAGGCAAGGCTGTGCGCAGGTGGCTGTGCCAGCTGTGGGCACATGTGGGCGCTCTGAGCACACTTCAGGTCACTGGGCTGACTGGGCCCTCAGGAGGTCAGGGGCTCTAAGCCAGTGGCTGCCCTGGGAGCTGGAGTCAGGGACAGAAATGCAGTCCGGGGACAGATGGAATGTGGACGGGGAGGGAAGGATAGAGCAAGTAAGACAAGCCCACACTGCGCAGGGCTGCTGCTCCTAAATGTGGGGGCAGAGAGGTTCCCAGAACCTACTAACCTGCGAACGTCAGGAGGCTCCATCCTAGTGGGACAGGTGGCAAGGGTTGGTGGAGCCACGTCCCTATTCGTAACAGATCCTGGTGCTGGGGATTGGAGGCCGGGGGCTGAATGCCAGAGACCTCACATGAGAGACCAGGGACTAGCCAAGGGCCCCAGGAGCCCCAGCTTCCTTGGTGTACAGCAAAGAACAAATGGGCTGCTGTGAAATCACATGACATGTGCAAGTCACACAAACTGGTCAGCCCTTCCCCAGGTCTTCATCTCGAACCATCTGCATTTATTCCAGGTTATTACATGGGGACAAGGGAGCACAAACCAGAAAGCCTCAGTGACCACCAAGGACCCAGGAGCGGGAGGCAGGTGTGTGCACCTGGAGAGGTGCAGGCCCTGGCTTAGCCCTGAGCATGAGTTGGCTTCACCCAAGAGGGGGCTTCCTCAAAGATGCAGGGCAGCTCAGCACGCTGCCCTGGGCAGACACCTCCTGCCAAGCAGAGAGGCCTCCTGTTCCCGCAACAGAGCTGCCTCCGCTCAGAGCACGACAACCCAGCAGGACCAAGCATCCAAGGCTGGCTGGGCCCTGGTGCACCCAGGCATGTCCTCCTGGGGGTGAGCAGAGAGCAGCAGAGAAGTGGGTAGGTGCTCTGGCCCAGGTGGCAGTGGGAGCCAGGAAGAGGGCGAGACAGCTGGTTTAAGGGCCAGAGCAGCCGCTCCGGCAGGGAAATGACCCGGGGTGCAGGGAGAAAGAAGGAAAGGCCAGAGCCACCATGTGCCTGGGTGCAGGATCCTCCCACTGGATGTTTCTGAGGGCCAGCTGGTTCTCCTGGTCATTTCTGAGCATGCGCCTCTCAACAAGGGTCCACCTTAGGAATGGAGTCATGCTCAGGATGACACAGCTAAGTGACTTCCCCCAGAGGTCCAGTCAGCAGGTGAAGCGCGCTCCCAGGCCACTCTCCTTCCCCAAAGCCCTTGGCTCTGGTTCAAGAGCAGGTGAGGTGAGCGGGAGGGAGTGCCTGGGGCACCCAGGTTAATCATTGACAGCACATGCGGCTGTGGACCGTGAGGGCCCTGTCTGCCCGCATTTTCAAGGAAGCACAAGAAGGAAGCTGTGGCTCCAGGGAGGAGCGGCAAGACTGCTGCTCCCACAGCACGACCGCCCAGGGCAGAGGCTGGGCAGAGCAGAGCTCCCCCCACCCGGCTGAGCTGCAAGAGAGAAAAGGAGGCTAAGAAGGGAGAGGAGGACAGGTGACCCGCCAGGGCTGCTGGCCAAACAGGGCAGCTGTTCTCTAGGGAGGTCCCTGTCCAGGGCTCTCACGGGTGTCTCTGAAGGACTGACCCACATCCTGGTGCTCAGCCGCTTCTCCAGGTGTTCTGGGTTACAGAGCAACTGCCTGCAACTGGGCAGGTGACAGCCAAGTCAGTGCCAGGTTGGCCTCGTCACCATCATCCTGCCAGGAGCCAAACCATCCCTGCAGTCTGGCTGGCATTGGGGACAGCACACCCTAACCTTGTGGGGGCGCTGTCCTCATTCAGGACTGCTCCTCTCATCCCCACCCCTTCTCTGTGACAGTAAATCCTCCTCCATCTCCTTCCTGGAAAACTAGCGGCTTGTGCAGTGGGGTCACATCAGAGGAACTGATGTCTGGCCTCCCCGTCCCAGGCCTCGAAGGAGAGAGGCAGGAGTCCTTCTCAGACCATGTCCCCATGCACCACAGGCTTTCAGTCCACGCATCGCTGAGGCTGACAGAGCCCCTGCCTTGTGGGCAGGCAGGCCTGGCCGACCTTGAGAGGGGGAGCTCATGCGGACTCGCAACCCACGTGCGTACAGAGCGGAGCCTGCATGTGGCACGCAAAGGAAAGGATGAGGACCTGGGCCCATCTCCGTGTGCTGCACCCAGCCGTCCCACAGCCCTTGGGCGCGGGACTGGAACAGGGGTGCTTCTCAGCCCCCTCTGGGAAGCTTGAATATTCACCCCCAGGAAATCCCTCGGGTCACCTGCAGCTCCCAGGTGTTTCCAAGCAATGGCTCCATGAAGGGAGCAGGTGGCTGGACCTGGCCTCCTGGGTCCTCCCTGGCCGTCTGAGCGATTGCTTGGCCTGGCCCAAGGCACCACCGTCCCTCTTACTCCCCCTCTCTGGTGTCTTCTCCCTTCTGCCCTCCAATGTCAGTGCTGACCATCCTTCAAGCAGGTTTCCCTTCCCAGACATCCTGGGACAGCTCCCTGCCCCAGAGGGCTCCACACTTGCAGTCAGGATTGCTCAGGTCAGCAGGTGGAGCCCTGTGTGAATGCTGAAGCAGAGGTGTGCTCCATGTGTGCCCAAATGAGGAAATCATGAAGCTTTTTATACACACCGCCTGCCCCCAAGGCCAAGCAGATCTGCAGCAGATGCCCAGTCAACACTCGTTGATGGAGAAGGAAGTAGCTCCCAGGTGGACCTGTGAGCTTTCCTGATACGCACGTCACATGTGGAGAAAAGACATTGTTCGGAGCCATGTGTGTGCAGGAAGATAAGGGAGAAAGAAAAGGCCTACACCATGATTCCTCCCGTTTGATTGCAGATGACTGTAAATATCAAAGTGGGAGAGGAGCGAGGTGGAAAGGCTGCCAGGAGCTGTTTCTGGCCCTGCCATAATCGCAGCTGGTCAGGGCTGATATCAATGGGTGGTGACCTCAAGGAGCAGTTCTCTTCCACTTTGTAGAAGAGACGACCTTCCTCGCACCTGAGAGGCCTGTGGGAGTGTCCCCTGAACTGACCTCCAGCTCTCCAGGGCAAAAGACCCTGAGAGAGTGCTCACCCTCAGGCCCTCATCAGTGACGGATCCACCACACAGAACCTAAGGGCAGCAGAAGAGCGGAAGCAGCGCCATCTCACTGCCTGTCCTAGGCAGGAAAGCTAAAGCCGGTGACGAGCTGGCTGTGCAGGGACCCTGGGAGCGTGAGGCTGCCACAGGCCCAGGCACCACACCTGCCCCAAGACTCACACCCTCTGGTTTCCCCAACTCAAGGCCTCTGGCCTTGCAGGGCGGACCCCACACAGGTGGGATTTGACCAAACAGAGCAAGGCTGAGCAGGCAGAAATCCAAAGTCATTTCATCCACTCAGGCTTGCTAGGTCTAGAAACATGAGGTAGCCTTAGAGGGCAACTGGTCAAGAAAGCCAGGAACCCACCAAGAGGCAGACCAAGAGTCCAAGCCCTCCTGAGCCAGCAGGCAACCAGCACACTGATGCCCACTCCTGAGGGCCCACTCTCCACACCCAAGAGTGGCAGGGGCACAGGTAGAACAATCATGTTCCCAAGGCCGAGGACAAACAGACCTGCACTTCCCTAACCAAAGAGCTCGCCCTTCCAGATAGGCCCCGTGCTGAAGCCGTATTCAGGAGTACCTCCTCTCAGGCTCCTCAGAAGGCGCCAGAGGGTGTCCTATGGAGGATGCATCTCATCTTCTGAGACCACCAGCGTTGCTAAGGGCAGATCTTGGCAGTAGAGAGGGCACCTGGTGTCTGAGCTAGCAAGGGCTTGCTTCCGTGGCTACTGGCTTGGATATAAAGCCCTCACTGGGGAGGGTGCAGCCAGCCACCAGTCAGGGAAAGTCTGAGTTTGCGTGTGCATGTAGACGCGTGTGCCCTTTGCACTTGAGTTTGAGGCTAGCTCGTAGAGTCCCACCTTGATGCACTGCAGTATCCTCCAAGGCCATGCCCAAAGGCTTGTCCCTCCCCGGTGCTGTGGGGAGGTGGTGCTTTAGGAGGTGGGGCCTGGCGGGAGAAGCTAGGTTACCATGGGCCTGCCTTGCAGGAGCAGTGGAACCCCATCGTGTGCCCTCTCCTTCCTGTGCACCATACACCAAGAAGCCTCCTCTGCCTCATGATCCTGCCAAGGTGTGCTGTGCCACCACGGACCCAGAGCAGTGTGGCCAGGTGACTGAGACCTATGAAATTAGGAGCCAAACAAATGTATTCTCTCAATTCGATCTCCTCCCTCATTTCATCACAGCAGCAGAGAGCTGACTGGTGAAGGCACCTTACAGCCAGTCCCCTGGGAGCAAAGCCACCTCCAAACAGACACATGCTGTCAACAGGGCGGGCCAGCCCAGCTGTGACTAAAGCCAAATGGGTGAGGTGCACCTGCACCTGAAGCCCTCTGCGGTCGCCAAAGGATGGCGGTCACAAATTCCAATAAGGTCTTTGGGTTTCATAGGGAAGGGAAACTGACACAGGATGCTACAAGAACAGAGTGCCAGGCATGGGAGTGACCCCCCGAGAGGAAAGGTGCTGGTGGCCCCAGCAGGCCTTGGCTTCTCCTCGCCAGTGCAGGTGCCTTCTGGGGACTCGGCTTCCTCCGCCTCTGCAAACAGCTGTAGACGAACTTTACCCGAGTTCAGGGAGAGCAGCTGCAGGTAAACAGCCCCGTTTGCCAAGTGGAAATCCCAGCCCTGTTCAGTAAGTCACGGGAAAGATAAGATTTCTTCTTTGACAGCATGACGGATGCAATCAGAGCGACAGCCTGCTGCTGCGACAGAGTGTACCTGTGGAGCAAGCTGCCACTACCAGGACCTGAGCAGGCTCAGCCCTCCGGAGACTGGTGGGACAAGGGGACCCAAGCCCGTCTCTGTTCCACCAGGAAGGGGGCCACTCCCCTGGCACCAACAGCTGTAGAACAGCCAAGCCAACGACTTGTTGAGTGTTTGCATAGTTTTACCCAGGTAACTGTCACCTAGAGGTGGAAGGGAGGAGCGGCTGCCTTGAGAGAAGTCCTATCACACTGTGGCTTTCCCACATCTCTGCCATATGTGTGTAACAAACCAGTTGTGCGCCATCTTGGAGCTTGGGACCCCAGTGTACCAGAGCAATTAGAACCTGAATCAGACCCCAAATCTCTCATTGTAGAAGAAAGAGGAGAGCCACTAAGTTTCTTGGTGACATTGGGATTCAAGACTGTGTTCCCCCAGTTTTGTGACCTTTGCACTAAAAAGCTGGATTTAAGGCCTTTTTCTGTAGACATGGCAGCTTTGTAAGATCACCATGAATTTATCTTCTCGTGAAATCCCAGGAATTAAAATGATTTATTCATTGAAGATTTTTGACTATTTGTTTATAGATACCCAATCACAACCGTGAGCACACATGTCCACAAAAAATTAAGTTGTGGAAGAAAACTTATTTGGAGGAAGTCTCACTTAATTCTTGTTATTTCTTTCATCTAAGCCTTTGGCAAGGGATGCCAGAGGGTCCAGAAAAGTTTATGGGTCAACATGGAGGGAACTGTGCCCATCGACTTATATTTTCCTATCTCCGTTCATTGGACCGTAGACCTTTATAATTAACCACCCATTAAACAACCAACGCCAACTCACCTCCATCTCTAGGACCCCCCAGTCCAGCTCACACACTGCGGTTTCATTTCAAGATGTTCTGAACCTCAACTTGCTCTCACCTCCCGGCATCGAGGCTCAGACAAACCCCAGCAAACACAGCGGCTGGGTGCAATCAGGATGACTACGAGGGTGGCATCCATTCTGCAAGACTCTTCATCAGCTCACTTACACCCACCACCAGGCCTGGCTCAAGGCTTGGGATGGTAACAGTACCTCTTCCCTCCTCCCGACTGAGATGGAGCTGAGGAAGGGCTTCCCCAGGCCCCAGAGATCGGGGACACCGAGTCAGAACTCACGCCTGATCTCCCACCCAGCACCACTGGAAAGGCATGGGGCGTGGAGGCGGGGCTGATGACCAAAGGACCATCCTAGTGAGCATGTTTGAGAGGTCCTGGCCTGTCACCCTTCACAAAAGGCAAAATCAAAAGCCGGTAAACCCAGCCCAGAGTCTCGGCCATCAGCGAATGCCAGTCGGACAGCCGAGTGGGGAGCTGAGTGCCTGCTGCCCGGGTCTTCCCCAGAAAGGCTTTGGGAACTCACTAAAAATTCTTCAGGCGCTTTACAAACATTTATGAAATACCCTTTGCATGCCCCCAGGAGTGAGAGGGCAGGATTCAGGAAATGTGTGCGACAGAGGCTCATCCTCAAAGGGGTCAAACCCACAGCACTGCCAAGGCCAGGCACAAGGGGACAGCCCCTTCCAAGGCAGCCCTGGGCAGTACCATCCCTGGAAGGGGAGGGGAGCCTGCCCAGGGGCCAGCAGCACCCTCCCATGTGCTGAAGTGTGCAGCAGCCAGATGCCAGTGACCACCTCCCAGGGGCCAGGGTGTGCCCCTCCACAAGCCCCTCCAAACACCAGTAGGGTCCCCTCCTCTACAGCCGGGACTCTGTGCCACAGTTAGCAGGTGGACAATCAATCTAAAAACTCTCCATGGAGGACACAGGCCCAGGGAGACATGGGGAGGCCAGCCTGAGGCCAGGACCTCCACAGCCAGGAGCCTCCCAGCCCTGCCAGGGACATGATGGGGCCACAACACATCCATGTGGTCACATGAGGGTGAGGTCTGCTCTGAAAGAACCCCCCAGCCAGCTTATCATCCCCCCACTGGGTTCCCCAAGGTCCTGTCCTGCAGCTCAGGGCAGATGGTGGCGTCTCGCCCCCAGGAGACGCCCTCTGACGGAATGGCGCTCACGCCTTGTTTACACACATTATCATTAGGTGTGCACTGTTCACAGATAAACAGGTGCCCTTACCTGACTCGGAGGCTTGGAAATGATAGCTAGAGAGACCCAGAGCTGGGCAGAGGGAGTGAGCAGCTAAAGAGAGCTCCATCGAAAGCAGTTATCCAAGACCCCTGGAGCGGGAACCAGGACACGGGTGGACAGTTAGAGAATGGTTGTCTAGGGCTGGCCCTCGAACCAGTGTGGGGGCATCCTGGGGAGGTAACCTCTGGATGTCAGTAAAGGATAATGTGAAGAGGCCACTGCTGACCACAGCACTGTCCCCCCAAGGAGCCCTGGCAGACATGCAAGATGTCGCTGGGCTGGCCCACCAGGGGGAAGCTGCAGGGCTCCTCCATAGCCCACCTGCCCTTGGACAAGTGATACTTCTGCAGATGGACTCCTGGCCAGCTGCCCACAAGCCAGGAAAAGCCCTCTCCACCCAGAGGGCTCACAGCTGCCCCAGGAGCCAGGAGGGTGCCCCAAGAAGTGGGATGTAGAGGAGGTATGCACAGGACGTGGGCAGGATGGCTCCAGTCCCCACACAGACGTGAGGACCTTAGAGTGACCTCCGAAGATGCTGTCCTGTCATAAAGACAGGGAAACTGAGGTCCAGAGATAAAAGGAGCATTGGTAAGTTTCCTGGGAGCCCAGACCATGGAACCCAGCCTGGGAACAACTGAGCCCTGGTCCTGAGTCCAGGGGGCTGGCTCCACACTGGCTTGTCAGTGGCCTCTGTTCTCACCTGCATGTGCCAAGTCTTCCCATGGCTCAGAAGTTCACCACTCCATGTGACTTTGCCCATCATTTCTGTAAGTAGCAGAGGCAATGAGAATTGCAGGAAGTTATATGTAGGAGGGGTTCCTTATGCCTAATTCCTACACAAGTCATTTATATACAGTTTTGATTCCATTTAGACATTCTAAGAATTAAAGGAAAGAGCTCAGAGCTCCCCACTGGGCAGGAACCCTGACAGTACACAACAATCTCCTAGGAGGCCAGCGTCCAGAGAGTAAGCCAGAGGACAAACACTGGCCCAGCCACAGCAAGAGCAGGTAGCCAGCCTCCTCCTGCGGGCCCACTGGCAAGCCCTTCCCAGTTCCTGCTCCTCCCTCCCCCGCTGGCTCTTGTGATGTTACTGCCCATTCCCATGCATCCTCCCGGACGCAGCCCCCCTGAGGCCTGGACATGCAGGTCCACACCTGACCTGAGCAGGGAAAGCAGGGGACTTACCCACACACCCGGCTGTCACATGTCCCCCATGCAGAGCACCTTGGAAGGAGGCACATCACGAAGCCCAAGTGCCCTACCCTGCATTTGTGGCATCCAGGACAGGGGACTTGGTGGAGACGGAGACTGGGTTAGAGGCTCCAGGGCTGAGGAGATGGGGAGGCAGAGGAGGGTTACAAGGAGGCCCACACCTCTTCTGAGGTCCTGAAAGGGTCTCAAGCCGTGGTGATGGCAAGGTCATCTGTGAACCTGCTAAGGACTGCTGGGCCCATGCTGTGAGCAAATGGGATCCAAGTGGCCTCTGGCTTAATCAAACGTTTCTTTAGAAGGATCTCATGGAGTCAGAAAGCCTGCACCCAGCTCCCAAGTGGGGCTCGAGGACACAGGCTGAGTGGGGAACCAGGTGGGTGCACAGGCATCCCTAACCCATGCTCTGGAACTCTCTGGAAACCGGCAGTGCACCCACAAATCCTGCACCTTACGGTGTCTACTGCCTCCATCTTTGTCCCCCAGCAGCGGCCCCACCACATGAGCCACCATCTATACTGCTGAGGACAGGGCAGAGGCATGAAAGCTGGGGAATCTTTCCAGGGACACAGGCGTCCATGAGCCTCTGACTTCAGCCATCAGAAAAGCCGCTGCGCGTCCCAAGTCCCAGGCTGAATCAGGAGCTGCTTTCCGTGGTGGGAGGGACACCCACCTGTGATCCCACCCAGCCCCGGGGGGCTGTCATATTCCCAGGGCATTCCTGGGGAGCTCTGCTGTGGAGAAGCGGTCTCAGGGTCCCTGCCGGGGTAGGTGGGCAGTGAGTGAAGGGCCACAACAGGGTTCCCATGGTGATTGCATGCCATCCTGTAAAGAAATCATTGATTGGCAAGGATTTTAACTACCTCAAGAACATGGGCCAAATCCTAGACACTCTGAGTGTCTGAGACACACAGAGGTGCGCAGGGCTGGTTCCAAAGTCCATGATGATGTTCCTGGGGACTCAGCATCTGCAAGTTCCAGGTGAGGCGGTCTTAAAAGTAACCCAGCTGTGACTCAGGAGGCTGGGGCAGGAGAATCACAAGTTCAAAGCCAGCCTGGGCAACTTAGCAAGGTCTCTGTCAAAACGATAGAAAGGCTGGGGATGTGGCTCAATGGCAGAGCCCCCTGGGTTCAACCCCCACTACCTCAATCATAGTAATAGGAACAGCAGTAAAGTCACTGTGCAGCCTAAAAGTGCAACCCTAGCAGAGGCCAGAGAGTGAGGGGCAGAGTTGACTGTGCCAGGAGACCCACCCCTGCCTCCACCGCTGGTCCCTTCTCTCTCAGCTGCCGCTACTCCCTGAGGCTGGGGTCCGAGTCCCAACCCTGGTGACCCATCAGAAGTACCAGAAAGAGGATTACTGATCCCACCCAGACAAGTCAAAACCTTTCTAGGAGTGAGGTTGGCAGAGGAAATTTTCTAGAACTTTCCAGCAGACTCTGATGTGCAGCTGAAGCTGAGCATCCAGTGGCATCTGGTTGGACCTGAGTCCCTCTAGCTCTGGTATCCTTCGGCATTTCTGGGCTGCTGGCTCTGAGGCCCAGGGCTCACCACCCACCCTGTTCCCTCTGCCACCTGCTGCTCAGCCCACGCCACCATCCCCATGACCGTGCTCCCTAGCAACCTCCAGTGAGTGACTCAGAACTCCAGACAGAGGACCCGCTTGTGGCAAGCATGGCCTCCCCAGAACGACCCCCCTCACTATCAGCAGCACCCACACCAGCAGGCCCGGGTGACAGGACTACAAGCAGTTACTCTAGGGCAGGAAGGAACCAGAGGTAGCCATGCACTCAGGTTCAGAGCAGACACAGTCTGCTGACCGCCCCCTCCAGGAGGAGCCCAGGGTCCACAGCTAAGGTGACACAGCCATCGGAGCGCCTCAGCTTGGCACCTCACTGAGGATGGTGCTTCTCTCCACCGTGAGTGAGTCGTTCTTCCCCACAGGTGTGCCCAGAGCTGCTGTGACCGTGCTCAAAGGTTCCATGCATCTCTGTCCCCCTCATAGCACAGCCAGGTCACCCTTGGAGGGACTGGGCCCTGCAACTCTTCTGGGAAAGGGGCCACCTCCAGCCTCCCCAGGAACACAGGCTGTTGGAGGCCAGGACAGAAAGGGGCAGGCCTTTGGGTCCTTCTCCCCTCGTGGGACAGCCTCTGGGCAGCCCTGGTGTCTGCACTGTGGCCCCTGCCCGACATGTGTCCAAGGCAAGGAAGATGCTCGGGTCTGAGACGGACCTGTGCACAAGGCTCGAAGGTGGCACCCTTTCTGTTCCAACTTTACAGAAGGACGGTTGACAAAAGTTGCATATACTTAGGGCACATAATGTGACATGTTGTACCCAAGGTGGCATGTTACTGCAATCAAGCTAATTAACAAGGCCGTCACCTTGCTCTGTCCCCCAGGATTTGTCTGTCTTTAGAACGCTCAGGATCAGCTCTCAGCCAATCCCACGTGTGCCGTGCATTGCTACTGAGCAGTGGCCCTGCTGCAGGACAGGTCCCGCCACCTCTGCAGCACTGCCCCCACCCCCAGCCCTGGCCACCTCTGCTCCACTTACTATGAACTCAACTGTTTTAGATCCCACATCCGAGTGAGAAAGTGCGGCGTTCGTCTTCCTGTGCCTGGTGGATTTCACTGGGCACAGAGTCCTCCAGGATCATTGGTGTTATGGGAAACAGCAGGATTTTCTCCTTTTATGAGGCTAAACGATACCCCACCATGTGCGCACACCAATTTCCTTGTCTTTTCATGGTTGGACATGTGGGTTGACTCCACGCGTGGGGCTGCAATGTGAGCAGGGTGCAGGTGCCTCTGACCCACGGATTCCTGCCCTGTGGCTCTGTTTCCAGAGGTGAGGCTGCTGGACCACCAAGCACTTCTACCTCTCATCTTCTGAAGGGCCTCTGTACAGTCTCCCATAGTGGCTGAGCAGTTGACACTCTTGCTAAGTCAAAATAACCACAATATCGACTGGACACAGCTATCCGCCATTATCTCCTCTTTCTTCTGCTTACAAAGTGCCTCTGCGGCCTCATGCCCATCTGATGGGTAAGCATTTTTCTCAGACAGAAAAGTCAGAGAGCCCCACACCCTGACGCAATCACAGGTGCAGTTTGGTGTGAGGCAGCCTTTCAGGGGACTGCTAGGGATGCCAAGGGCCTTGTGAACCAGGAGCTGCCAAGACCCATCTTGGCCATCAGAGGAGAGCTCCAGAAAATGGAGTGGCAGAGATCCAGTGGTAGTGTCATGGTGGGTTGTGCAAAGCTGGGACCCGCACCCCAGCTGCAAATAAGGGAGGTGATGGTAGCATGTCATTTTCTGGAGGGCCAATGCACATCTGGAAAGGAAAGAAGGATAAAGCTTCTGGTGATTAAAAAGAAATAAAAAACACTCCGAGTCTGATCCTTAAGCTTGCCACTTGCACCTCTGTGCTGGGTTTATGCCTTCATGCACTGATCCCTGATGCTCAGCATGGAGGGCTCGTGTAAGGAAGCTGCAAAGGAGACAGGGACGGCTGCCACCAGCTCCAGGAAGCTGCCACAGACATGGCCATACCCAGGACTCCGGGTCAGAACAAACCTTAGAGAAGCTGCATGGTGCGTGGCATCCAGCTGAGACATTGCTGTCACCCCTGAGGTGCAGGGGAATCAGGGCAGCTCTATCTCTTTTCTGGGGGCCTTGCAGCCCTTTGTCCTTGGCTCATTCTTTTGGTTACTCTGCCTATTCTTTTGGGGGTCCTCCTCATGCCTTTGGTCATTCTTCAAGGACAGGGTGGGTCCTGTGTTTATACCAAGGCCTGACGGACTGTGCATGGACCCAGTGGACACGCGGGTGAGGAATGCCGGTTACACCAGTGACCTGAGCTGGCTCCGCTCATCCAAGTGCCTGGAAGACACCCAAGCCCACCCCCTCAACTCCAGGGCTGGTCCCTTGGCTGGACACTGAGCCCTTGAGAGGAGCTGTCATAATCGGGCCCCAGAAGCTGGTCTGGGCAGGAGGGCTGCCCCCAGCTCCCCCGCCCTCTTCGGCCCTGCCAGGACAAGGCCTTGCATTCTGGCGGCCTTGTTCCCCTCCAGAGGTCCCCCTGGCCCAGCAGCTGCACAGCTCCTGGATTCTGGATGGCCTGACCACATTGCGCCCTTCTTCCTTCTCCTGCTCACTGAGCAGGAGCGCAGAGGTTTCCTGGGGTGTCGCGTGTTGTGCTCCCTCCAAGGTGAGCTCCACTCAGCGTCCCTTGCTCTGCCGGCTCTGCACAGCCCTCTGGCACTTCATGCTTGGTTCAGTTTCCACCTTCACTCTGGAAACGATGATTTATCTGGCTTTCAGAAGGCCTAATGTGCATGTGGCTTCTGGGGTGGTTTAGGGTTATAAATATTTTAATAGGATTTTTATTCCTTCATAACAAAGATCTTGAAATCTTTGTACCAGAAGAAAATGTTATGTCTTTTCCTGTTTAAAAAAAAATTGTTTTCCTTATCTACCTTAAGAGAGAGAGAAAAGAAAAAGGAGGAAAAATAATCACAAAGTTAGACTTCCTTGAGGCCACATGCTGGTGGCCCTGCCTTGGACCTGCTCCCTCTGCTCCGAAGGCATTGATTCCACCTGCCCTGCAGAGCTCAGCACCTGCCCAACACCTAAGGCGACAGTCAGGAGCATTAGCCCGCGTTTTAATTCAGCCTCTTAAGGAATGTGATTGAGTACATAAGACTGGTAGATAGTGGAACCTCTAATTGAGAGCTATAAAGCCAAATTAGACAACAGAAAATCCTGTAGTTGCATTTGGTGCAGCCCAAGCCCGTTCACAGAACCAACTGCAGCCAGGCAAGGGCCAGAGCTGCTGGCACCGCGGTCCCCTTAGGTAGTCCTTACCCCACACCTGAGTAGCCTGGCTGCCCTCCCTTCTGAGTGCTCACACCTACAGAGAGCTGGTCAGGGGCAGCGCTGTGCCCGGCTCACCTCTGACCTAATGCCTCCTTCTCTACTCCAGGACTTGCTCTCGTGCTGCATCTAAACTCGTATTGAGCTACCCCAAAACCACTTCAATAACACCAGGGTCTGCCCACGCGCACCAAATGTCCCTCTGAAAACTAAGACATGCCTCCCAGGGCTCAGAGGCTGGACCCTGGGAGGACGCAGAGCTGCACATGTTTCTCTTCCGTGCGGTACATCAGAGGGGGAATGTGGAGCCACCCACAGGGCTCCAACCTGAAGGCTAAGCACAGGAACAAACACGGTCTGGCCTTGAGGACATAGCAGTAAAATATACCGCTGCCCTCAGCCCCTCAGAGGGTGCTCACATGCAGAGAGCCAAAGGATGACTGCAGAGCTGAACTCCTGCCCAAAAGCAATTACTGATTAGAATTGATCATTTCTACAAAAAAAGGTGACCGATGGATCAGTCGTCACACTGCAGCAGATTTGGGCAAAACTGCTGATTGTTAAAGGGACTGAGCTTCCCAACATAAATGGGGACAGAGACCACTGAGCACCAGGGATTGCCTTGGCTGAAGATCTCAAAGTTACAGGATGTCAATGTAACCGCGGGGTTTCCAGGGCGTCCTTGGGCGACCCCACACTTGCTCTTCCCTTTCCATAGATGGAATGATGCCATCCCCATCAGAGCACCCCAAGATGTGGGTAAGTGGTGTTTAGAAGTAAACCAGGCTTCTGCCATTGCTTTTATTTCAAAGGGGATTATAAAATACAGACCTCATTCAAGCACACAGCAAATTAATGGGAAATGACATGTGACTAAATATTTGAAAGTCATTGCCGTGCCTTCTTTGATTTGCCTAATTACATGTTTTACTGCCTCCTTGACGGAGCTGTTGCCTAAGGTACCTAAGCCTTTAGGCCTTCTTCTTCAGGAACAGCTGGATCAAAATGCCGCACAATCACGTCGGCGTGCAATTTTAAAACCGCTTCCAAGTCCATTGACGCGTGCGCCCTGGAGAGAGCCTCTGCTGGTAGAATTCTAAGAACCTGGACCAGCATTCTTGACCAGTCTAATACAAAGGACCTCCCAGCCACCCAACCGCCTCCCACCCTCGGCCCTCCTGCACCCGGCAAGAGGGAACAAAACAAAACGCGGGTATAAATACGTCAGGGTAAGAAAGGAAACATGTTCACGACATTCAAACACCGCCCGCCGATGGAGAGAGACAAGAGCTCGCAGGACAGCCCCGCGCATACTTGACTGGCTACCATGGTCCAGTGAATGCAGCGGTTACCATGGCGGGAGGAGCCCCAAGGAGGGCTCGGAGGGCAGGCTTTGTCTGCGCCCTGCTCAAACAGAGTTGGGATTCAGTCTGTCGGTTTGTGTACTTTGGGGAAAGCCGTCCTCACGCTGAAAAGGCCAGAGGAGAAGTGTGGAGCTGACTTCTCTCATACCTCCGGGTCTCTCTTGGCACCCTGCCCTCCCCCACGCGACCCCTCCAGGCCTCCTCCAGGGCTCCATCTGTGGAAACAAGCAACACAGAGCACTCTCAAGGGAAGACGCCAACGAGGGCAAGCACCATAGGAATAGTCAGATCTCAGGACAGATCCTCGGCTCAGAGGCCAAAGGAATATTCCTCACTAGGAAAAAGAGACCCTGGGAGCAGGAGCAACGCGGGGCCCAGATGTCAGGCACTCTGGCCACTACAGCCCTTGCATTAAGAATTCAAGGGCTGGAGCAGTGGCTCAGCGGATGCAGTGCTCGCCTGGCATGCGTGAGGACGCGAGTTCAAACCCCAGCACCACGAACACAACAAGGTGTCAGAGCACCGAAAGCCACATGAAAAACTAAATAAAATTAATTCTGTCTCTCACACTCTCACTGTTCCTGCCTCTTTAAAAGGCGCTCAGCTCCTGCAGCACAGGGAGAGAAGCAGGCAGGACAGTGGGCAGCTAGCAAAGGCCACGGCAGGAAGCTCTAGGCAGAAGCTCTGAACCGCTCGCCAGACCTTGCCTGCTTCTCCATGCGGGAGACCAGGCCCCAGGACCTGCTCCTCCTCACCCTTTGGAGAACCTCGGTATTGGTGAGGCCACCATCTCAGACAGTCTCGGATTGTCATCGAAAATCCTCACATGTAAGGAGCCAGGATGCCCCATCGAGTTTGCATGCCAAATAAGAAAAAAGCAGGACGTCACCTTCTTGAGTACACGTTCACACTCTGGACGGACACACGGGGCTTTCCATGGGATGAGGTCCCTGTGGCTGGGCTTATCCTTTTTGCTGTTCAAGGAGGCACAGTAGCAGGTGTCAACAGGATATAAGATCATTTAAATCAGTTCAATTCGATCGAATGCTTGCTTTCCTCAGACTGCAGGCGCACCTGTGTTGCTAGGCCTCCTCCGTTTGAAAGCGGATGACACCTCACCTCCCCTTGCCTCTGGCCTGGGGTGCGTCTGTATGGTGAGGGGGGAAACTCCAGTTGCCACACTGTTGTTGGGTGGCTTGCCCTTTTGCAGTATCATTTGTAAATGGCAGCAATGGACGTGCACCTTGCAGCCTGCTGCTCGTTCAGCTGGTGAGAACTCCCATCAACTGGCAAACCCTTACTGAGAACCTACTGAGTCAGGAGCTGTGGGACCTACGGAGAAGAGGGCACAACCGGAAATTAGTGCACATGTTGAGCACACAAGTGGGAATCCCAACTCCGAACTTCAAGTGGCAGCCCTAGGTGCAGTATGGACATAAAGCAACCCGGAGGCCAACTGTCATCTGCCCATGGGGGGAAGCAGCAGAAGTCCTGAGCCAACAGGTCCGGAGGGCAGTTAGCAAACAGACTTTGGGAAGGCCCAAAGCCACCACTGCGCCATCAGGCAGAAGTCCACCACAACACACCAGATGCAGTCATGGAATGAGAGTGTGGATGGTGGAGGCAGAAGGCTCTAGAAGCAGGATTTAAGTTCCATGTTTGAAGGACAGAAATGCAGGAAGAAGAGTGAATCTGAAATGCCCCCTCTCTGACTTAATCCTGAGCTTATGGATGAAGACCTCAGGAGGGGGCTGGAGAGCAGCCTGGGCAGTGCCCACTGGTGCTGTAGACACACTGCAGGACCAAAGGCGCCACCAGGTAGGCGAAGACAACCCGGGCAGCGCCCAGTGGTGCTATATAGACACGCTCCAGGACCAAAGACAACAGCCACCAGAGGGCTTCCGGTGGTCCACCCTGCTGAAATGAGGAATGGCTTCCAGAGGGCAGCAGGCAATGGGAAGACCCAGGCAGGGCTCTCCTGGGGGAGATAACCACATGGACTGCATCTCCCACAGGCTCTGCGATCTGTTTGCAAAACACTAGGTGATTTCAATGAAACCAAACCTGACTGCCACCTGGCAGGGAGAGGACAGTGGTGTCTCAACCGCAGTGGCCTCTAGTGCTCTGGCTCCCCGCTCTCCATGTAGGCAGGATGTGGCACAGGAAGCCTGACCGTGTCCCGGGAAGCACCCAAGGGCCACCTGCTGTCCTGGTGCAGAGCACTGAGGGACTGCAGCAGCAGACCTGTGGCTGGATGGTGGCTGGAGCTGCCCAGACTCCCGGGCTTCCCAGCCATGGTGCCTGGTCAGGCTTCCGCTGACCGAGACATGGGGCTGACAGGCCAGCAGGGGAGACTGCTCTGGTTAGTTTCCTCCCTCTGTAATCTGAGAAAGCACAAAGCCAAGGAATTACAGAAACTCAGGAACCAGCAGTGAGACTTTGCGCCCTGAGGTGCTGTCCACTTCTGGTGACGCCGGGACCTCTTGCAATCACTGCCTTGTGGGGCACCTCTCCCACGCTTGGGACTGTGCAGCTTGGAGGCCACACTCAGGCCCAGAGCCTCACTGAGCACTCATGGGCAGGCCATCCTGGGCAAGGTCACCTGCTCCTCCTAACAACCATGTCCCTCTGCTGCAGGATGCGCCCAGGCTCTTCAATCCGTCCTTGTAGGTGCCCAGTGGAGCCCGGATGACACCTCATCACCAATGCTACCACTGTACCCCAGCCAGGGTTTTGAGTCTGTTCTCTCCCGGGGCCCACAGTGCACAGCAAGGTCTCAGTGTGGAGTCCCAGTTTCCTCATCTGAGTGGGAAGGGGCCATGGGAAGCCCCTCTGGAGTCAGCAAGATAACAGGCGTGAGAATTGGGTGTAAAACAGGACACTCTGGACACACACCAAGCCCTTGTCGGGCTCAGCCTGGTGCACTGTCCAAGGTGCCGTGGGACGGCTGGAGCACTTGCCCACACCCCTTCGTTCCCTCCTCATAATCTGTGAGCCACTCCCTGCCAGCCCTGGGCATCGTGTGGTCTCCTTGCAGGCCTCCGGATGCAGTCCTGCCCCCTCCTCTATGTTTCTGGAGAGCAGGGCCATTCCCTGTCCTGAGGCAGGGCTTAGCCAGAGATGGAGATCCAAGGACAGGCTCTGGAGCCCCGTGACCTGGACCTGCCTGTAGTCCTGCTGTCTCTGTGGTCAATGGGCTGGGAAACTTCTCCATGCATCAGTTTCCTCAGTGTTGCTTGTGTGGATTAATGGAAATTTAATCCAAGAGCACTCAAAAGACAGAGGTACTCAACACTGAACCAGTAAACATGATTACCAGAGTTCTTCAGCCTGGGTGCAATTCTAGAGAGGCAAGGTCAGACCCAGGAGGCTGGGTCCTATGGCAGTGTGGAGTAACCAGGGGGGTGACAGCTACAGAGAACCAACAGGGCCTCCTAGCCATACACCACCTCCTTGGGGAGAAGCCGTCCTCCAGCTATACCCCTCCTGCCCCACTGCCAGGGCCTGCCAGACCTGAGTCCAGAAGGGCTGTGCAGCCCCCGGACAGCAGCTGTGCCTCAGCATCAGGAATCCCTCCCCAAACTGCAGACCCCAGAGGAAGGAGCAAGTCCCAGGCAGATGCCAGCTCTTGTCAAAAGCTCCCCAAACCTGAGGCGACGGGAAGCCTGCTGGATCCCTGGAGTTCTGCGGCGCCCACCCCCATCTCTCAGCCTCCTAGTCCCTCCCCTCACTGCCCCGCCCTGCTCTGCTGCCCACAGAGTGCTCTGCATCTGCCCTACACAGCAAGCCTCAGCCGCTGCCACCCAGGCCTCTAGAGGTCCTGGCTCCTGAACTTGCATGTTAAGAGGAAGAGTTCTCTATCCCTATCAAGAAAGCAAAGAAGGAAAATACTTCCCTGCCCTGCAGCCTCCCTGCTGTCTGGCTGCTTCTGGCTGGAGGTAGCCCCAGCATGGAGCAGGCTGTGCATGGCGTATACACAGTGGGGCAGTGGGGACACCCATCCTCGGAGCCCCCTCTGAAATGGGGCCATTACCTGGCTCCATTGGTTCTTCTCCCAGAGCCGAAGGCAGAAACAGCTTCCACAGAGGCCTCCTCTGAGGCTTCAAACTGTCACCTCACAGGTGAGGAGAGCCATGTGGAAGCGAGGCAACCTGCCCAGGAGTTCCCTGTGCAGTGGAGGGGCTCAGCAGGGACCTGCAGTCTCTTGACACATGCAGGCCCCCACCCTCCCTCTGCTAGTACCACTCAGGACTATCTCCAGGAAATCACGGATCCTAGAGGGAAGCTTGGGACTTGCAAAAAAGATGGGATTTGCATCCAGCCTGTGGAGATTCCAGAGCATGGGAGCTGCTGCTCCGAGGCCAGTCTATGGGCCCACAGCCCAGGGGGAAGGTGGCGGGAGAGCCACTAAGCGCGTAGCCAAGAGCGCCTGCCCAGGACGCTCTACAGTGTCCACTGCTGGAGGAACCACCAAGTTATTTTTGTCCCTATAAATAGATGGTCCTTGTGCATCTGCAGGTCAGCTCTGGATCTGTTCTCTCTCCCTCTCTTTCCAAGAAAATATTTGTCAGAAGTTGCCCAGATGACCTGAAGTTCTACTCCTGTGGGCAGAGAGCATCTCTCCCAGGCAAAGCAGGAAGTGGGTAAAATGGACTGGGACCCAGGTGGGGCCACTGGGGAGCCAGGGTGCACCCCCTCCAGGCTCACACACAGCTTCCCGGTCCCCACTTCTACATCCCTGCTTCTGTGAGGCGCTCCCACCCTCCAGGCAGGAGAGTCTGCTGGGCTTACACACTTAGACACCAACTCACCCTCACCTTATTCACACACCTGCTCTCCAGAAAGAACTGGAAACTCCTGCCCACACTCCCAGCCTCCTGCTCTGCTGTATGTGCAGCTGGGGCAGAAGGGGGTCCCAGGACATGGGGCGTCCTGGCCAGAGGCAGCATCCTGAGGTGGAAATCCAGCTGGAGCCCCCTGAACCCAACAGTTAGGCCCCCACCACATGCCCCAGCCTTGGGGATTCCCATCAAGGAAGTCAGCAAAGCAGAAATTCTGATTCGATTGGTCAGGAGTGAGGCCAGGCACTGTGTGCTGGCTTTTTTCAGAGTTCCCCAGGTGATTCTAATGTGCACAGGTTTAATGTATTAACTTTCCCAGGGGCATCTGCATTTTAAGTAGCTCAAAGATTGCAGGGATGATAGGCGCATGGTCAAGTTCCAGGACCAGAAGAACGAGGTCTTGGATCCGTCCCTTTCCCCAGTCAAGAGGCCACCTGCCCACACCGCTCCTCTCTCCAACTCACAAAGGTAGCTAAAGGTGACCAGGCAGCAGGCAAAAAGCACTTTGGGACTGTAAGGGTCCACGCAGCTGAGATGCATTTGGACCTGGAAGAAATACCCAGTGCTTCCTGACTCCTGAGGAGGCAGCAGTGGGCTGCGGGGGAGTCAGCCAGTGTCATAAAGCAGGGTTTCAAAGTGCACTTCCTGCCCCAGAGTGTCCAGTGCAGGGCCATTGTCTGCTCCACTAGCCAACTTCCCAGGAGCAGCCTTTCAAGCTGCTCTGCAAAGGCCACCTGCCCACCTTCTCTTCCCCTGAGAAGCAAACCTGGCCCAGGTGTGAGTCCTGGGGAGGGGCCATGGGGCTCCCTATGCACCCACTATTGGAGCAAGCTCAGCCCCTGGGGTCCGCAGCCCTTGTGCCACTGGCCTTCCACCAGCTCGCCAAGCAGGGCTGACAGCAGGAAGGCAGGGCCCAGGCATGAGAGGTCACCTGCACCCCACTTCCGAGAGTGACCAAAGTCAGGAGGAATCCAGGTTCCCCCCACAGTCATGGAGCTGTGGGGTGGAGGATCTCCAGAGTGTGCTGAGGTCCAGCTACTGTAGATGGAGGTCCTGTGCTTCCCATGGTGAGGGCCTCCCAGCTGATCTGCCCTCAGCTGCAGTGTGATGGACGTGTAGGCAGAGAGCCCAAGAGGTCCAGCACTGTGCCAGGCCCTCACTCCATGGCATCCACCCAGAAACAGAGCTGCCTCCTCAGTCCAACTGCAGGCATGGCTTCAGGGCACCTGGGTCTCCTGACAAACCACCCTCCAGGGCTCACCTCCCTCAGGTCCGGGGTGGGCAAGAGCAGCCCCCTTAGAACAACACTAGGGGCCAGCATCCCTCCAGAGTTCAGAGGGGGTCTGTGGATGAAAATCACGAAGAGAAAAGGACTGCAAAACTCAATTTGCCAATATTGTGGGGGGGAATCATAAAGAAAATGAAACTGAATGGCTGGATGGAAAGAGATGGAGTAGAACTGTTATCAGGAAGAAATCAAACAGGAGGACATGGGGAAGAGGAAATGTGAGCTCAGAGCCAGCAGGAGTGGAATTGCAGAGCTGGGCAGGCAGGCAGCCAGGGGCTGGGCTGGGCGACGGTTAGAGCTGCAGGCCCCTACTTTAAACTGGGGGAAGGAGAAGTGGGGTTTGAGGCTGGACCAAAGAGGCCAGCCCTGCTTCCCAGTCCTGCCAACCAGGGACTGCAGGGGATTTCCCAAACCAACCAGGCTGGAGTGGAAGGCAGAGTGAGGAGGCCACCTAGCGGTAGGGGCCGGAAGGGGGAGGGGGCCCAGGAAGGCACCTCCTGGGGGCTGGGGCAGAAAACAGAGACGGCACCTGCGCTCAGCCGGGAGGCTGGGCAGAGGGCTGGAGCAGCCAATGGGTGGTTGAAAGAATGGAGGGATCCAAGGGAGGGGTGCAAAGGATCGCCAGAGAGAAGGGCAGAGCTGGTCCTGAGAGTGATTGGGGATGTCTGGTCCCCAGGCAGAGGTTCCAAATCTCTGCCTGGCACAGGGAGGGGCCCAAACTGTCTGGAGGGGGAAAGGCAAAGAGAGGGAGCCCTCTGGCGTCTGGAGGTGGAAGGCGGCGGGCTGCGGTGTCAGGGGAGTGGGGAATGGGAAGTGGGTGGGAAGGAAGGGCCACAGCTTCTAGGGCAGCTCAGCCCAGCACCCTGCCTTAGACAACAGGTATAAGACGTGGCTGCTCTTTGTGCAGCTCTGTCCCAACCCACGGCACGGAGCAGGCCCTCTGAAGTAAGATCTCAGGGGCGGGTTTTATGGTGCATCCTTATTTCACTGGAAGGATCCTGGTCAGCCCCCAAATGCGGATTCCTGACAGGCTCTCTAGGTGTCAGGGTTGGTGGGACATGGAGGTGAGGGAAGCAGCATCCCCTGTCCCCTGGGGCAAGGCGGGGAGGCCTGACAACAGCTCCCTGGTAGCCAAACCTCGTCCACTCCCAGCCCTCTGCTTAGAGCGAGCTGACCATGCCTGGGGCTGCCCAACTCCAGCCTCTGCCTCCAAAACACACCTCCCCGGCCTGGCCCGCGTGGGAAGGAGGTGAGCTGTCTTCAAGGCACAGCCCAGGCCTGGCCTATGGGCACTCTTTCTGCCTGCATTTGTAAGGGAGGGTGGGAAAGAAGAGGGACGAGAAGGAACCAGAGCGAGTAGACCCCCCCGCAGCCCCGTCATGTGCCCAGTCCCACAGCACCCTGTGAGGTGACAGGCACAGCCCCCCCAGAGGGCGGAGGGTCCTTTCCTGCAGCGGTTTCCAGGGGGTCACAGGCACAGCGCCCCCCAGCAGGACAATTGCGAGCTGCCTGCTAAGCTCTGCTCTGCAGGCTACCTGAAGCCCCCACCCCTGGCTCAGCCAGCCTGCCTGAGCTTGGGGAGGGACTGCCTTCCCACCCAGCACTGGCATCTGGCTTCTTTGGACGATTTTGATTCTTCACAAATTGTTGAACAGAGAAGTGAAAGAGGTGCTGACAGTGAGTGTCTCCCAAGACGACCTCTCCTTATCTCCCCACCAAAAAAAAAAAGCCTGGCTACAGGGGCAGCCCTGGGAAAGCCTCCCTGCTGGAGCACTGAGCTCAGGCAGCCTCTGCGCTCAGTGGGATGAAATGGAGTCCAGGGAGTGCATTTGACCCACAGAGCAGCCTTGCCCTGTTCTTGAGGATTGCTGTGCGTGAGTGGGGTACGGGAACAGCATTCCATAAAAAGGAGGAATTTCGGATTCTTTTTAACTAGGACTTGTTGATATTTTTTCTTTTCCTGAAACAAGTGAAGGGGATGGGAGATTCGAGTATTGCTAACCTCTAGGCACTGTCCACTTTTCTGGGATGCTCTTTGACTTTCCCCTGCACCCCCCTCCTCTTAGTCTGCAGCCCCAGCACCTGGCTGGCCTCCGTTGGTCCTCAGGGACTGGCTTGTGAAGATATCTGTAAGGGCAACTCCACTCATGGTGGCAAGGAGCTGGAATCCTGTGTTCAACTCATCCGGCCCTGCGTTTTGCTCCGATCCATCATGGTGGTGCGTATGCACCTCGGCAGTGCCCACTCACTGCTGCCCCAGGCACAATGGCCTCCACCCACCACTTGCGCTCTGTGCCCACTGAGCTGTCCACCCTGCTGGCCCCTCAGCTCCCTCCGGACCTGCTCCCGCGCCTCCATCCGCTCTGCAGCAGTTTAACAATGTGAAGCATTCATGGGAACACAATGAAGGAGCAGAATTTTCAAGTTTTTCTAAGGCGCATGAAGCATCTCAAACAGCAATGCCTTAAGTCGGGGCCACTTGCAACTACCCTCATCCAAGATGGCAAATAGTCAGGAAAAGGCACAGGGTCCTCTGCTCCCAGCACAGGGGCACCTCACCTTCGAAATCAAGTCTCAGGGGGAAACAATTCACACAGAGCTGGGCAGCTTTTCCTCTTAAACATTTGAGAGACTGTTTGTTTGATGACTGAAGCCTGGGGTGGGGGGTCTAGACTGTCCTTTAAAAACTTATGTTGGTTTTAACTGAAGCACCTACCATTCCAGAGAAAGTATAGGGGGAAGCACAGAGATGCGCACAAAGCAGGCAGCCAGGATCTCCTCGAGGAAGCAGGCCTCCTCCCTGCTGCCCACCTTCATCTTAGAAAAGACCTCCCCCCTCCCTGTTTTGTTTTATTTTATTTTTTAACTGGAAGGCTTCAGGTGAAAAATAAAGCAACAGTAGCAACAGAAAAAAAAAATGTAGTCTTCTTCAGGGTTAACATCAGAAGACAAGCTTCTGCGGCTTTGGCCAATCAGATGCGCCCCTGCCAGCTATAATATAGTGCGAAAGGCAGCCTGTCTCACAAGCTCTCCAGGCTTGCTACCATTTAAAATCAGACTCTTTTTGTCTTTTGATTGCTGCCGCGAGACCCAACTCCGATGTGTTCCGTTATCAGCGAGCGGCAGCCTGCCACAGCAGCCCCTGTCTGGGTGGGGATTGGCGGCGAGTCCCCCGCAGCAGCGGCGGGCAAGGTTATATAGAAAGAGAAAGAGCCAGGCAGCGCGAGCGAGCGAGCCAGGCAGGCAGAGCGCAAGGCAGAGCGCACACGCACACACCCGCGCGCACTCGCTCGGGCACAGACCGCAGGGACAGCTCGGAAGTCGCCGGGCTTCATGGACGAGATGCTGCTGCTGGCGAGATGTCTGCTGGTGGTCCTGGTCTCGTCGCTGCTGGTGTGCTCGGGGCTGGCGTGCGGACCCGGCAGGGGATTTGGGAAGAGGCGGCACCCCAAAAAGCTGACCCCTTTAGCCTACAAGCAGTTTATCCCCAATGTGGCGGAGAAGACCCTGGGGGCCAGCGGCAGATACGAAGGGAAGATCTCCAGAAACTCAGAGCGATTTAAGGAACTCACCCCCAATTACAACCCCGACATCATATTTAAGGATGAAGAAAACACCGGAGCGGACCGCCTGATGACTCAGGTAGAAACCCTGCGCGGGGTGTGGAGTGTGCTCCAGGCGAGGGGCTGCTTGTGACCAAGCTTACTGTTTGCTCTCCCGGCAGAGAGACTTAGAAGGCGGCTTGGACTCTCCTTCCCCACCCACCTGCCCACCTAACACTGCCCCTCTTCCAAGAGGAGAATGGAGGCTAAGGATCCATCAGGGAAGTTTAGGGCATGGGTGGGGTGAGAACAGCAGAGGATATGTCCATTAGGGCCCTGATTTGATTAGTCTTGCTGGGACAGCCTCCCCTAAGCTGCCCCTGCTTTGGCTTGTAACTTGGGGAGACCTTCACTTCAAAGGGGCATCTGCCCTTTCCAGGGTGCACAGGAGGGAGGGTGTGGGAATGCCCCCATAAGCAGAAGTGACCTCCAGGTCACACTGTACAAAGGTAGCCTTGAGCATTGCAGCTCAAACACACTCTTCTCTGTGATTTTCTTTCTCAAGACCACCCCCACCCTTTATCCCCACCACCACTACCGGAGCATCCTAGCTGGAAAAGTGGGGTGACCTGACAGAAGGCAGGGGCTCCAGAGGCCTTCAGCTTGCCCCCCCACTCTCTGGCACAGCTCTCAGTGCTATTCTGCCCTCCCCAGTTGTGCCCACCAGAGTGGGAAGGTACTGCTATTTCTGAAGGGATGCTCTTTCATTCTCAGGAGCCCTGGGTACCTCGGGGGAGGGACTTAGAACTTCCTGGCATTGCATCGCTTTAGTTTTCAACCTGCTTGCATAAGAATTAAGAGTGAATAAATATTAGTGATGTGTGGGGGTGGGAAAAGAAGCAAAGAAAAACACGAATTCTTCTCTCCATTTTGGCCTCCTGGGAGACTTGTGGGCTGCCAATCTCCCAGCCGATTCTAGACTTTCTGAAACTCCATGCACGTATGACTGAAGCTAGAAATGGGTTTCCTTGAAAATATAGGTCAACATCCTTTTTATTGCCCTATTAAAATATTCAAGTCCTACCTTTAGGGCTAGGTGCGCACAGTGGCTGAGGAGCGGCGCTGGTGGGGCGCAAGTGCAGGGGGAGGTGCAGGCAGGAGGGAGAGAGGAGCTGCCTCAGAGCCGCGCGGCTACGGCTGGTCCCGGGTAGCAGGAGGTGGAAAAGAAGACTGCAGCCCGGTGGCCGGGTGGAGCTGGCAGCGTAGGAGAGGGGACGCTTTGAGGGTGCTCCCTCACTTACCCTCATCTGCGGCCGACCACCTTAAATCCTGACTGCGAGTGTGGACGCGCACCTGTACCAAAGAGCAGCGCGATCCACAATTAGCTGCACGGGCCACAGAGGCGCCCGGTAAGTGCAGCTAGCTTGGGGAGTTGTCCTGCTAGCCCAGGGCACCTGTCCCCTGTCACCCTCACTCCTCAAGGAGAGGGGGTGGCCTCTGGGGGCTCAAAACCCGAGAGCAAGAAGGCGACGCAAAAAAAAGCCAAGCCGCAGGGGCGGGGACCTCGGGTCCCCCCGCAGGTCGGCTCTGCCCTTGTCTGCGCGAGGCGGACGCGAAGAGGTGGTCCTTGGCCCGCGCCCCTGCCCGGGGCCTGGGCCTCTTCGACTGCTGCAGCCGCGCACAGGAGCGGACGCGTTTCAGCTGCACTTACTCCCGGGCGATCGATCTCGCGGCCACGTCTTCAGTGCGCGCGGGGCTGGGCTGGGCAGCCGGTTCCTGCCGCTCCACGCCAAGCGCAGCGCCGGCCCGCAGGAGCCAGGAGCTGGACTCCCACCGCCTAATCGCCCCGCGGCGGGGGCGTGGAGAGAGGGAGGAGCGGCAAGGGGAGGCCGGCCGGAGGGCCCCAGCGCAGCGAAGGCTCCGAGACCAGCCCCGGGGCGCGACCCGCCACCTTCCTGGCCCCTCCGGCCACCGCGCCCCCACCGGAGCCCCCAGCCGGGTCCCTCCCTCCGCCCCGCGTCCGCTCTACCGGGGGACCCAGGGCCCGGCGGCCCCGCGCGGGGTTACTCTCTCCGCTGCGCTCACAAGCAGCATTTGAACTTCTGACCTTCTGTCAACTTCCCTCAGACGAACGAACCGAAAACAAATACTTCTCTTCCTTGGGCAGAGGCTATTCCCTTTCCCAACACAAAAGGAGTGGGGGAGACAGCCAAATTGGAGTGGGGGGCAGACCAGGATTGCATCACCAACCCCACAGATTTCCCTAAAAACGCGGTGACAGAGCTGCGGCAGTCTGCGAGGTGCCCCTTGGTCCGTCCTGCCACTGCGCTGTCTTCCCCGGATTCTGAGAGTTCAGCCAGGCAGGAAGGGGAGGACTGGGGGTGAAAGAATCAGGGAGGTGGAGTGAGGAAGCCAAGCAGGGGCTTCTTCCAGGCCTACAGGAGGTGTGTGCTGCTTAGGGAC
Source organism: Aplodontia rufa (assembly GCA_004027875.1). NCBI lineage: Eukaryota > Metazoa > Chordata > Mammalia > Rodentia > Aplodontiidae > Aplodontia > Aplodontia rufa. The sequence goes on from PVKS010001240.1 coordinate 95,071, forward strand.
CTTGCTCACCCACTGGCCCCTCATTTTAAATAACCACTTGATTGGGACCCAGGTGCATGCCCCTCATCCTGTCTTGTCTCCTCCCTGTCTGTCTCTCTAATGTGACTGCCGCCCAAGTCCTTCAACCATGGCAAGATCGTCCCCAGTGGAACTTTCAGAGCAGTTCTGGAAGGCATGAGCTCCTGGTTAATATTAACTTGGGAGAGGGGACGAGCAGACAGACACACTCTCCCCGAGCAGGCCTGGGGTGCCAGGCAAGGGTGCTGGCGGCCAGGGAGCTGGGGCGGGAGGCAAGGGGCCAGATCTGCAGGCTCTGCAGGCTGAAGTGGGGGAGACCACCTGAGATTCCATGCTGAATAGATTTCCTGTGTGCTTTGGGCTGAGAAGGAAAGGCACCCAGGTGTAGGTTTGGGGAAGTTTTGACCACAGGGGTCTGCTTCCCCTCCCCCCTCCTTGCGGTGCAGAGCTGAGAAAGGTGTGCTTAAGCACCAGGATGCTTTGCCTGCACTGAGGCAAGTCCACAGATGCTGGTGGTGGCGGTCCCAGCTCTGCGCATTGGGGGCAGGAGCACAGGCGTGGGGAGCAATGTGGCCTCTGTTGCGTCTGACACAAAGCCTGCCCGGTGGCCCTGCTGGGCTTCACGGTGGCTGCACAGAGTCGGACTTGATTCGAGGCACACGACCCAATGAATTAATAACCGGCCTGAGCTTCCCGGCTTTGCTGGAGACAATGCTGCCCAGCCTGGGAGGGGGAGCGGCCTGCAGCCGCCAGCTGAGGCCCCACTGGGCCTGGCATCCTGGAGGGCACGGAGTGCCAACTCAGGCACCTCTCCTTTGCCTGTGCTGATCTCCCAGGCCTGGCTCAGTTGCCTGGGGTACATATCTGCTCAAATGACTGGGGTGCTGGAGCCCCTAGTCCTCCCCACGCTGCCCTCCCTCTCCCAGGCTGTTGGGTGGGAACTGTTTAAAGCCTCATCTGCTCCCCCTCCCTAAAGAAAAGAGCTGTGTGGGGTGGGGGCCCGGAATGGGGGTGGCAGTATGCCTGTGCAGGTATGGTGGTGTTGGTGTGCGCCTGCGCAAGGCTTCGAGCTCCCGCTCTAAACCGACCCTGGTTTACTGATTGATTTTCATGTAAAACGCGTTCAATCCTCAAGATGACCTCACTCAAACTCTGCCCTTCCTACATTTTTCCCCCTTCTTCTACTTCAAGAAAGCTTCTAGCAGGCCCGGAACCCTGCAAGCGCTGACCTGTTACCAGGGCTGCCCCAGGCCCCCTGCCCTCCCCCATTTGTTGTATGTTTAACTCTACAACTATATTACTGGGTTTTATTGCTGCCAGATACACAGGACTTTTCCTGTTGCGCAATTTGTCCGTCCCCTGAAAGCGCGCGCCATCCCCTGAAAGCGCCCGCAGCAGTCCTTGCAAGATTCTCCGCCCTTTGTACAGGAGCTCCCCTGGCTGTTACTAGGGCCCTTGATAGGGGACATCTTTCCATCCCAGTAACGCTGCCAAGCAAGCCCCTCCCCGCTTTGAGGTGGGTAAGGATCAGCTCTGAACCCTCTGCAGAAGTCACCTAGAAACTGCTTCTCCTGTCTCCTCTTGGGTCCGCTTCTCTTGGGGTGCACCACCACCGGTTTATCTCCTTTCCCCTTTTCAAATCCCGAATCCAAACAGCAGCAGTGTAAATAAGCGTCCAGAGGGTGAGTACCCACAGACACGCGCTTGACATCCTTTTCTGAATGTGGCCCTAAATTATGGAGGGAGCCCCACAGTCCCAAATTCCACTCTGCCCTGAGCATGTGGGTAGAGGGACCAGAGGAAGACTGGGCAAGGTTGGGTTCCAGAGGCCTCAGGCCTTTCTGGCTCCCATCCCCCACATCCTCTCCTGCCTGCCCTCCCTGCCCCCCTTAAGTTTGCTCTTCAAACTTGCTGGACACCATTCTGCACTGAAGCCAAGAAAACAAGAGAGGAGGAAGGGAACAGGTTAAAGAAAACAAGAACACAATCAGCCCCAGACCAGCCTAGCAGAGAGGAGTTCCACAGGGAGGAATGTGGCCGCCCAGACGAGAATGTTTGTCCTGGGCCCTGCCTGTGCAGGACCTTAGAGCTCACCTGCCCAGGAGCACTTGGGCCGCCTCCCACTCCTGCTCCCTCTCACCGCCTGGTCTTTGGCTTCATTCTCACCTTGGATTAGGCAGAGAGTAGGAGGGAGGTCTGTAGGGAGGTAGTGCAGTGCTCCCTTTCCTGAAGGTGTGCACAGTGCCCTGGTCTCTGTGGCCTCCTCAGCAGAGAGAAGGGTGAACCCTGGCCTAGGTGCCCAGGTGTGCAGAATGAGGGCCACAGACAGGTCTAAGAAGTGGGAGCAAGCAGGGGTGGGTAACATTGACTGATCGTGCTCCTGGAGGGTTCTGGAGCTGGTGTCTGAAACACAGTTTACCTGGTCCAGAGAAACTGCCCGCTTCTCAGGCCACAGTGCTTGTATCTGCAAGTTTCAGGCTTGGGGGAAGACCTTCAGCTTGTCCCCAAGAGGACTTGCTCCTCCTGCAGATGCTTCCCTCCTCCCCCGGATGCTTCCCTCCTCCCCACCCCAGGGCCCACCCCAGTGCTGTCCCAAGTCTCCCCACTTCTCACCACTTCCCCCAAGCCTAGGCAAGGCTGGCTGATGGAGGGGCTGGCATGGGCAGTGGGACCACTGAGCTCATGTGTCTGTGGGTTGGGTCCCCACCCCCTGTCTCTCCACAGAGGTGTAAGGACAAGCTGAATGCCTTGGCCATCTCTGTGATGAATCAGTGGCCAGGAGTGAAGCTGCGGGTGACCGAGGGCTGGGACGAGGATGGCCACCACTCAGAGGAGTCGCTGCACTATGAGGGTCGTGCTGTGGACATAACCACATCTGATCGTGACCGGAGCAAATATGGCATGCTGGCCCGCCTGGCCGTGGAGGCCGGCTTTGACTGGGTGTACTATGAGTCCAAGGCACATATCCACTGCTCCGTGAAAGCAGGTAAGCCCACCTCCCATCCATCCTTCCTCCATCTCTCCTGCCCCACCCCTTGCTGTACCCCCACTCCAAGTCTGACCCCCAAGCCATGTTGTTGCAAGTAGGCACTGTCCTCTTGCCTATGAATTGGGCCTTGACACTGTTTTTCTACCAACCTGTGCCATAAACTTGCAGTTAAACAAGGGGAAAAGAGAATAGGGGAGGTCCCAGGAGAGGGGGGCAGCAGGTTCTGACTGAGTTTCTGTTGTGGGCACATACCCTCCCTACCAACTCTTAAAACCAATGGCCACAGGTTCTCTGCCCAGATTGAGGGCCTGTGGCTTCCGGAGCCTCCAGCCCCCCTTTCCAGAGTCTCCACTGCAGGTGGTGGAAATGGGGAAGAGTGGCTGAGTTGGGGGTGGGCTAGGAATTTCCAGGTCTCTCCTAGGTCTTTCCTCTCATCTGGGGCTTAAAAACCTACTGCCACTCCTGCTAAGCACAGGAGGGTCTGTCCAAGGCATAACCCGACTGCTGGCTCCTCCCGGCTGAGCGCCTGTGGATTCTTAACTAAACTGACTCCCCTAAGCCTCTGGGAGAGTCCTGGGGGAGGCAATAAACCTAGTACTTACCACTTCCAACATCTGGAGCCGCATGCCCAGAAGCATCCGTTCTTATTAGGAGCCCAGCTGGGGTGCCCTGAGCCTGGGCTCTGGAGCTAGAGGGCCCAGCCCAGTGTGGGGCTGACTGCCCTGGGCCTGCAACGCCACATACTGTTGCTGAGAGGAACAGCCGGACAGCAAGGCATTATCCACACACAATACCTCGAACTGGGGCTCTCAGGTCTGCCATCTCAGGACAAGCTGACACATTTAGCAAGGCCGTTCACCGTGAATTTCAGGGGAACTGTCCGCAGTGCCCCCTCCAGTTTTCCCTGTTTGCTTCCTAAACTGCATTTTAATGGCACAGGTTAGTACAAAAGCAAAGTGTCAAGGCCCACTTTGTAGGTAAGAAAACAGGTTTCTTGCAAAAACAGAACCATAGGCGCACAGGTGGGGAAGAGCCCCTTAAAACCCCCGGGAAAGGGTCTCCACTCCAGGATCTGGGGAAACCGCGGCCCCGCCTCGTGGGCCTCCGCGGCTGGGAGCCCTTTGCGGGGGAGCCTTTCTCTGCTCCGGGAGGGAAATGGAGGTGTCAGACGGAGGCCCTGGGATCCCGTTGTGCCCTATCCCGACCTTGCCTCTGCCTCTGTGCGCCTAGAAGCGCAAGGCCTCCTCTGCGGCCACCACTGCCCGTGGGGTCCCCCTGGCGGAAGTCCCTGGAGGTCTCTTCCCAAAAGAGCAGCGGTAATCCCGCCGCGAGGGTCTCGCTGGGAGAGCAGAACCGGGGGCGCCGAGCTGCTCATTGGCATTCCGTGCACGCGGGTCTGGGCGCGGCGCAGTGCGTGTCAAGCAGGGTCGTGCGACTCGACGACTTGGGCTCGCCAGCACCCAGGGTCTCATTCCGGGGGGCTACACTGGGCCTCCAACGGCCAGCCCCGCACTTCATGACAGAGAAACCAATGAGAAGATTAAAAACCTTCTGTAATTCCAGCAGGAAGATTCTTTCTCGCAATCTCTATTTGCAAAAAGAATGATCCCGGAGATTGGAATGCAAAGAAGACCCGTACCTCCCGCCCCTCCTCCCTGGCCCCCGGTGCTCCGCCCCAACCTCAATTATTGTCCTCTGGACTGTGAGCCTCCGAGAGCGACCGAGGGCCGAGGAAGCGGGTAGTCAAGGGGCCTTGAAACCCGGCGCTTCCAGCGCTCCAAGGAGGCCTGGCCATTTAAAATTCAAATACACAACTCGAGTGCTTCCAAGAGAGGCCTGGCTGTGCAAATAGTGCCTGTGAGGCCCCGGCTTCTGGAGAGCCCGTGTGTGAATTGCACGGGGTGGGGGTTGCACCTGAGCAAATAGGGAGGGGGCGGCCAAGGAGCTGCAGAGAGAGTGAGCTGAGAAAGGGGAGGAGGAGAAATGGAAGTGTCCCCTTTTCCAAGAGTGTCTTCTATTTATTCCAGAAATCACAATGACAAAGCTGGGCCCTTTATTGGATTTTAATTAGAAAATCCACACAAGCCTCGGATTTTCACACCTCGGGCAATTCTCTGGAATGTTTGTCCAGTTGCTACAACTACTACAGCTATTTCTCACACACACCTCCCCCCGCCCCGCCCCTCCACAGGCTAACTCGAGGGCCCTTCTGGGCGGGGGAGGACTTCCAGCTGGGGTTCCCGGAGCAGCTTGGGGGCAGAGTGCACTGGGAGGCGCCGGGCCGGGAGGCGGGAGGAGAGGAGGGTGCGCCCCTGCATCCGCGAGCTGGAGAAGGCTTCCCGAGGAATCCAAGTGCAGAGCAAATATCCTTCTGAGTCTGTGTTGAGCGGAGAGGCGCGGCTGGAGGAAGGCGGAAGGCTGGGAGTGTACCCGGCCTACGCCCGAGCCGCCAGCCCGCCTTTGCCAGGGCGAGTCCAGCTGTCCGGTTGTTCGGGAATGCGCCCGCTTCTGAATTCTGCCACCCGGCCGGCGGGACAGTGGGAGGGGCCAGGTCTGCGCGGACAGACCCGGGCTCTAACCCCGTGCCTCCGCGGACGCGCGAGTGCGCACCTCCCCGCCCGCGGGCCTCCCTCTGGCAACTCAATACCCTGTGCCCTCTTCTCTCCCCTCTCCGCTCCCGCAGAGAACTCGGTGGCAGCCAAATCGGGAGGTTGCTTCCCGGGCTCAGCCACGGTGCACCTGGAGCAGGGTGGCACCAAGCTGGTGAAGGACTTGCGTCCCGGGGACCGCGTGCTGGCGGCTGACGACCAGGGCCGGCTGCTCTACAGCGACTTCCTCGCCTTCCTGGACCGCGAGGACCGAGCCAAGAAGATTTTCTACGCGATCGAGACCCTGGAGCCGCGCGAGCGCCTGCTGCTTACAGCGGCGCACCTGCTCTTCGTCGCGCCGCACAACGACACAGCCGGGGACCCCGAGGCGCTATGGGGCACCGGGCCGCCGCCGGGGCGCCGGGCAACCTTCGCCAGCAGCGTGCGCCCAGGCCAGCGTGTGTACGTGGTGGCCGAGCGCGACGGGAACCGCCGGCTGCTGCCCGCGGCGGTGCACAGCGTGACGCTGCACGAGGAGGCCACGGGCGCGTACGCGCCGCTCACGGCGCAGGGCACCATCCTCATCAACCGAGTGCTGGCCTCGTGCTACGCGGTCATCGAGGAGCACGGCTGGGCGCACCGGGCCTTCGCGCCCTTCCGCCTGGCGCACGCGCTGCTGGCGGCGCTGGCGCCTTCGCCCACGGACCAGGGAGGCGACGGCGACCGCGGGGGCGGAGGCCGCAGCCCGCAGCCCGGCCCGGGGGCGTCGGAGGCGCCGGGGGCCGCGGCCACCACGGGCGTGCACTGGTACTCCCAGCTGCTCTACCAAATAGGCACCTGGCTGCTGGACAGCGAGGCCCTGCACCCGCTGGGCATGGCGCTCGCGTCCAGCTGAAGTCCAGGCGGACCCGGGAGGGGCGGGGGCGGGCGCGGGAAGCCACCGCGACGTAGCGCAAACGACGCACGGAAAACGCGCACGGAATGAGACTTTAATAATAATAATAATTAATAATAATAATAAAGTAGGACAGTCCAAAGTAGACTTTAAGGAAACAGAGACCACGGGGAGTTTCGTTGTTGTGTTTAGTTTATATATATATTTTTGAATTTTTTGGTTATTGTTTTATTTTGGTTATTTTTCTCCTCTCCTGGCTATTTATTTGTTTGGTATGAATAGATGTTTTAAATAATATGAACCGGACCTTCAAGAGCCTTAACTAGTTTGTGTCTTGGATAATTTATTATTATCATGTGAACTGTACTCACAGGGGGGAAAGATTATTTTGTGAGGCCAAGCAACATGCTCAGAGTCTATTTTTCTACATGCCCCTGGTCCTGAGTGTCAGAAAGCAGAATTCTGTGCTCTCCGTTCCTTCTCGGCTACGCTTCCTGCTTTTCAGCAAGTGTAAACTAAAACACGCTTCATGGGGGTCCACAAATTATATTTTTATACACAGAATTGTAAATTAGATTTTTGAGAGATCAATACTTAATGACATTTCATTTTTTGAAATAGTGTAAAATATGAAATATATTATTTTAATTTAACTAGCTTCCAATGTAACCACCATCTCCTGTACTGTTTTCATGGTTTAATGTTTGCGTTGTAATCACCCTTTGGCCACATTCGTGAGAACCAAGACTGACGTGCGCACACACAAACACATACACACACACACACAATTTTTTTTTCTGACAAACTGGAAGAACTCTTATTTTTAACTTCAAAGAATTTATTAGAAAATAATATTTTTTAAAAGTGCACAGTGATGAGCCCGCAAGGATGGAGCCTGTAGTTTGTACAGAGAAAAAAAAAAAAGGATGTTTTTGCATTAATAAATTGAGAAATAACTGCTGTAAATTTACTAAAATGTATTTTTGAATATTTTGTAATAGTTTTATAGAAATAAAAAGTGCCACGCATAGCCCGGCTAGTGTATAATAACTAAGAATTCTTGTTGCAGCCCTTTTTCTTTTCTTTTTAGGCTTCTTGGTTTGGGAAACCTAGGGCTCCCAATATCATTTAGAAGTCTTGCCTATACTGCAAATTGCGATTGGCCTGCATAGGTGACCAGAGTAGGCAAACGAGTTCCCTGGTCTGCTCTCAGAGAAACCTGGCTCTGTTTGCATTCGCTGTGCAAAGTTCTCTTTGCACTCCCAGGAGTTGGGCATGACCCGCCTCTCAACTAGCAAAACCCAGTGTGCAGGCCCAGAGGGGGCCCTGGAAGCGCCACCATGAGTCAGGCAGCACCATGCCTTGCCCTGGCCTTGCGGCCTCTAGGGACAAGGTCTGCAGTTGCTTTCTGAAGGCTCACTGTGACCTTTCCAGAGGAGAAGGTGTGGCAAGCCACTGTTCCCAGTGTGCTGTTGCCCCAGGGTCTCAGCTCCTGGGGCTCTGGAGCCACACTGCAGTCTCCTTGTGCCATTTGTCTCTGGAGTGGTTGTCAGACATGCACTTGTGTCCCTGGGACCCAGGCAGCAGGTTACTCCTAGTTCTTCGGCTTGTTAAAGGTGACTGCTCTGCTCTGTGTTCTGAGCAGTGTCCAGGCAGGCTGGGTATGGGGCCTCTTGACAGATGAAGCCTATCTGGAGGGCCTTCCCAGTTTAGGGGGCAGGGCTAGCCTCCCCCATCCACCTGGCCTGGTGGGGTTTGGCTTCTGAGCCCAGCCTGTGCAGGCTTCTGAGCTGAGGGTCTGGCCTCAGAGGGTGTCCAGGAAGCCATGCCCACTGAATGACACAGGGGCTTCCACGGAGCCAGTCCTCCAGGCAGGAGCTGGCCTGTTTTTCTCAAAACAAGACTTTTCTTTGGTCTTCCAGGTTGTGAGCAGTTTCAAAGCAGGCATTCACAATCCCTGGTGGAGTGGCGGTTTCTGTTCTTTGGCTGTTCAAGTCTAAGTCGGTCAAAGGTAAACCAGAAATGATAGGCAGGCCAACTCCTTCAGCTGCATGATGACCTGATGAATTAGCGATACAGCTGGGTAGGTCAGAGAAAGGAGTCTGGTATTGACAAAGCCCAAGGGTGCCCATGGTGCCGCAGGAGTTCTGGCAACCAGGGTGCCTTTGGACCTGAGCTTTGCCCAGATGGAAGGCCCAGCTCCGGGCAGGGCCCCTCCTGGAAGGTCCAGATGGTGGAGTCCCCACTGCTCTCTCCCTTGGCCCCCTGTCCATCCCATAAAGGCCCTTCCATGGTGTTATAATAAGCTAGGCAAGGACAGGCCCTGGAGAGGTGCAGCCCCCTCCTACCTGTGTGGACACTCACATCTCTTCTTCCAAGTCAATGGTGCTGAGAGTTTGTGCAGTGCATTCACGGTGGTGCTGTGAGCCCCTTGTGACTAAATCCACACCCACTCCTGTCGAGAGTGTGCATCAGCATGTACTTGACCCTGGCATCCTTGTGCCCTGTTATTTGAATAATTAAAGAAATCACAGAGACTCTGCAGTGTTTGTTATGTGGCGGAATTCCTATCCCATGGGGTCATCTCATTTCTCATTTTCCTCTAAGAGGTCATGCTGAAAACGTGAAAGAAAAGTTCCCATTGAGAGGGCAGGTTGGACCGATCGGTGGGAACGCGTCCTTGTTCAGCTGGGCACGTGACAGGTGGTCCGCCGGGGTAGACCAGCCGCCCTGCCCTCTGCCGTCAGTGTCACACACCCACGGGGCGGAACGTTGGATGGACCAAGATTGCGGGGTGGTTGTGAGATTTGGCAAAACAGCAACAGAGCACCTGCCAGGGAGCCACACTGGTGTTACAGGAGCCACTCTCCATGGCATCAGGGCCTCTAAGGACACAGGAAAGCCATCTAGGAATGCCCATGGAAGTGACTTGCATATGACCTCTTAGGAACAAGTCATAAAACACTTCACGGCCTGGCTTTCCCCAGGCACTTCAGGGAAAGAGGTGGACAAAGGGTAGCCCCCAGGACAAACCTGGCCTGAGGCTTATTGTCACACAGCCCATGAACTGAGATTGTTTTATATATTTTTTAATATTCGGAACAAAAAACCCTAAAGAAGACTTTTTCCTGGCATGTGAAAACTCTACAAAACTCCAATCTCAAAGTCCTTTAGTGCGGTTTCAGCAGGACACACCCTCATTGTCTTGTCCATGGCTGCCTTCCTGCCGAGTGGTGGCAGCAGAGACCACATAGCCTGCAACCCCCGGGGTTCCCTGTCCAGCTCTTGACAGAAGACATTCCCACCCCTCCCCCAGCTCAAAACTTGGTTTAGGGCTGAGGGACAGGGGCTGAGAGCTGTGGCCTGTCTACTGTCCCAGTGTCCACCAGAAGCTAAAGTACTCAGTGTGCTCCTTGCTAGAGCCAGAAGGGACCCCAGGAGGCACAGCCCTAGACAGGCTACGCCACCACCCCACCTAGTGGTGCGACAGTGAATCCAGCGCTAATGAAGGCCTGCAGTTCATGCCTGAGCATTGGCCGCCCCTCAGGACCCACCCTCCCTTGCACCCAAAGCAAGCCCACAGGAAGTCTGGTTTGAGAAAGACTTTCCTTTCTTTTTCGGCTCAGCTCAATTTTCTCAAATTAATGGAAACAAAGCAAACATTAACAATTCACATTTTGCTGTAAATACAAACTCAGGGCCTCTCTTGAGGGGGCACAACACTGGCAGGAAGGAAGCATTTTTAAGATTTCTCCAAATAAGAGATAATAATAAGAGAGCTGATGCATTCAAGAGCTGAAGGTACATTCCAAGAGATCTTGTGCCAGAAATCAAAGAAAAATCTGCCCCCAACAGAACTTCATGCCTGGTGTAGTCGTATGCCCAAGGTGAGGGCCTGAATGTGCCTCTGGGGAATCTGGCACCTTCCCTGGACACCACCCTCCCCTAGTCAGTAAGTTCCCTCCTACAGATCTGAACACTGCCCCAGGTTCCTCTTTCAGATCCCACAGCCTAAAGGTATGAGTAACCAACACCTCCAACAGAATCCACAAGGCCCAGACCCAGGGTCTGTCCACCCTGCTGGCCCAGGCCTCCGGTCCCACTGGAAGCTTCCCCAGACAGCCTGTCTCTAGCTCCACAGAGAAGCCTGTAAGCTACCCACTCAGAAAGATCATCCAGGCAGCCAGCAAGTCATGGTGGGACCTGCTCATGTTTAACCCCTGTGTACTGTTGCTGATGTCCTTGTTGTGTCACAGAGAGGGGAAGGCACAGTCACTTTCTCTGCTAGGCTGCCTCCTGGCAGTGCCTTGGTCCTGGACCCAAAGGTGCCCACCCTGGGCTTTCCCTGGGGCTAGCTCCTCTCCTGAGCTAGGGAGTGTAGTCAGTGCCATTCAGAGAAGCAGCAGCCACTGCCCCCCGAGGGGGGGGCACACCTCCACTTCTGTGCTGCGTTCCAGCCTGCCCACCTGAGAACAAGCAGCTCCACCTATGCCTTCTGAGCACCGCCGTGAACCCTTACAGCCAGGAAAGGCCAACTGGGGCTGGAGGCTACCTCTGGAATCCCATGGCCAGGCCGCCCCTGGGCAGCTCTGTTTCTTCCTGGGAGCTCTTCATTGAGCTGGGGCTTCCTGGGGCATCTGTCCCCAAGCAAAGGCACTGGGCAGCAAAGGGGTGCACACCTGGAGCTCTTGCCCATCACATCCATCTTCCCCTCTCCCTGCCTTCCAGCTCTTTCTCCAGACATGTGAGATGTGGGCAAGGGGCCCCTGCGTCAGGATAGCCCCCTCATCTCCTCTCCATAGCTTTCCTCTCCTCCAGATCCCCCAGCTGCCAGGTGGGAAAGGACCAAGCTCTTTTCTGCATGGAGACCAGGCGCCCCCTGGTGGTCAAGCAGGGAGAATGGTGGCCATGGTCTCTCAGCCTTGAAGATCCTATAGCTGAGCAGAGCAAATGCCACGGTCCCTTTACCAAGAGAGCAGAGGACGACCAAACCTCCACATAAAGGAGTTCTGGGGGGAGGAGGAGGTGCAGAAGCTTCCCAGAGGTTGGACAGACAGGAGCCATGTGCTACACCCCCCACCGCTTCTGTGGTCCCCTACAGCCCCTGCAGCATCCCCTGTGGACCTGGGTTGGTGGCCAAAAAGGACAATTTTTTTCTTTTTGCAGTAGGCAGAAGAAAAGATGACTGCATTGGGAACACAGAAGCCTAGATGTGTAGAATTAGGAACCTGGATTAACTGCATGAGGAGGCGGGGGCTGGGCCTTTCCTCGCCTTTCCTGCCACCCAAGGTCTGGGCCCCGGCTGGGAAGCTCTGTCTGTTGAGGGCATCCTGGCAGCTGCTCCACACTTCTTGCAGAGTCAAGGATCTCAGACTGGCTGGGAATGAGGAGAGCTCCGCTTCATGCCAGAGGACCTGGGACTGGAAGGAGTGGGCTAGGAGTCCTGCCTGTCTCCTCTGAGGACCAGCCCTGTGACTTGGGGGTGTCCCTCAGCATCTCCAAGCCCCCTGCCTCACATGGGAGGTGAGGTGTAGCTTCTCCCAGCTCAGAAGGGTTACAGAACATCCTCTCCATCCTGACGCCTCCTTTGGCTCCAGGTGGGGCCATGGAAATCCGTCTACTGGGGGTGCAGATGGGCAGGGGGACCATCTTCCTCTCTGCAAGTGCTTCTGGGTACTCAAATTGTCAATTAAATAGTCTCTGGAGGGTCCCAAAGGCCTTACACATCTAATGTCAGACACCAGCTGTCCACGGGGGCCTGGGACCAAGCCATGGGCTGGGCCATACCAAGAACACAAACAGCAGGAACAGAGATGAGCCCACACAGATTGCCCAGCACTGCTCAGGACGCAGAGCCACCCTGGATATACCTGCCCACTGCCTTCCTGGATTCCACCTGCCCAGGAGGCCTCCCAGCCGTGCTGCAGGCGACTCCTCTTAAGCTCAGGCCTGGCTGGGGTTTGAGCTCCATGGAGCGTGACAGGGTGGGAAGGAGTCTTGTCCTGATCCACTGCGCCCAGCAAGTCCTTTCCAGCTGGAGTGGAGATCAACCTTAGAGAGCAAGGGCAGCCAGGAGCTGTCCCCTCAAATGGGACCAGTCTACCCTGGGGGCCCTGGACAGCATGAAGCCCCAGCAGATGACACAGAGGAAGGAGCTTGGATGATGGATGTGTCATGATGTGCTGGCTGGGAGCAAAGGAGGGAACCGCAAGAGTTGGAAACAGCAATGAAACTTCAGGGCAGGCAGGTGGATTGGTGGCGGCGGCGGTGGGGGGGTCCACAGACCCCTGAGCATGGCCACAACTGTTCCGTGCAGTTGACCATGCAGCAGAGCCATGACTGTAGGCACTTTTGGTCCTTCCCTTTATGCAGATGAAAACAGACCTGGGACAGATGTGCACTGTCACATAGAGGGCAGAGGAGAGGCAGATGTGCCCCAGAAGTCACCAGCAGGACTCAGACTGGGAGCTGCCTGCCAGCAGTAGCCGGTCCACTCAGGCCCAGCTCCCTACTCCCAGAATCGAGCCCCCCACCACACCGGCAGAGACCTGCGGGACCCAGAAGGCAAGGGCTCCCTCCTGCACTGGGTGACCCCAGTCACCCATAGACGTGACAATGGTGCAGATGCCAAGTGACAACACAAAGGGGGGAAGGAACCGAGAGGGACAGATTGTCTTCTTCAAACATTTAAAGCCCATGGGCAGAGCATTTGGGAAGACACACAAGCAGGGAAGATGGATTTGGAGGCAGTGTGGGCTGAGCCTGGGAAAGCTGCCCAGGAGCAAGGCCAGCGAGACACAGGGCAGCTGCCCCCCAGCTGGAGGTCTCTGTCCCCTGAGGGTCGCAGCCCAGGCAGGGGCTCTAACTAGAGGACCCAGGCAGGGGGACCCGTTGTGCCATAGCGCTGCAGACACCCCTCTCCTGGGGATGCCAGCACACAAGGCCCAGTGGGACTGTGGTGGGAACTTCCGCGCCACCAGGTTGGTGTGAGGACGAGCTCCCTTTCACCATCTCCCTCTTAGAGAAGACACTCTAGAGATAAAAAACTAGCAGATGAGTGCTTACAGAAGGGCCACGCGCTGTGGGCTGGTGTCCTCTCTGACAGTTGCAAACCCGTGCCTGCCTGAGTTTCCCAGGGCCAAAGTACCTCCTCGCAGCCCTTGACCCTAATGCTTCCTACTCACTCCAATCCGGCAACCAACTGATTTCAGGGATTGCCAGGGGACTGTGGGAACAGGTGTGTCTCTGCTTTGCTTCCAAGGGAATGTCAAGGAAAGATAAGAGAAGGGAGCGGGAAGGTGCTTCCCTAGGGAGCTCCCTCTGGGCAGGAGGTGGGGGCTCCATCCCCAGGGCCCCACCCTGCATATGTGGCCCTGGCCAGCCTCACAGGGGGGCTCCCCTCAGCAGGCACAGCCCTCTTCCTCCCTGCCGTCCAGGCCTCCAGGAGGTACCACCCTCCTTTCTTCACCAGGAAGGTGCTGAGCAAGATGAGGCAAGGAGGCTGCAGGTAGATGAGGAAAGAAGGGAGGGAGGGGGCAGAGCAAAGGGAAGGGGCCGGCAGGGCTGAGGACAGTGGTGACCTAAGGAGAGAAGGGAGAGGGCTGATTGAGGCACACCTGGGCTTCCAGGAGTGATGGGAGGAACACAGCCCAGAGGAGGACTTACCCCTGAAAAAAAAAAGTTTTTAAGCAAGCAGTGATCCCAACTTTGGGGATATGCAAGTCTGGGAAACACTCCCAGGGGACACTTCGAGAAGGCTGGGAAGAAGCAGGGGCATGCTGCCCTGGCGAGGCTTGTCCTCCAAGACCCAGGGAGCGCTGGGATCAAGCTATGTGCCAACCCACATGGGACTTTCAAACACAGGCAAATCTTGGAGAGCCATCCGTTGTGTTCCAGACCACCACTGGAAGGCAAGACCTCGGGAGTGATTCTCAGGGCTCTTTGGCTTCCCAGTACATGGAAAAGTCTTGGTGTGCAGTCTGGAGCGGTGGCTCAGAGGTTGGAGTACTTGCCTGGCAAGTGCAAGGACCCGGTTCAAACCGCAGCACCACATACACAACTAAGTGTCAGAGAAACAAAGGCCAGATGGAAAAATAAATAGAACTGATTCTTTTTCTTTCTCATTCTCTCCCGCTTCACTCTACTGTGATCTATGAAGCGTGCAACAGCCTTGTGCCTAAAAGCCAGCGCACACACTTTAGAGCTGAATAGGGCTACAGGTCCTGAGTCCTCAGCAAGTGTGAGGCTGCTGGCCAGCAGCACTGGCCACCAAGTTGCTAGCTGTGACTGGAAGTGGCAGCCGCCAGAAGCCATGATATCCGCAGCAGAGAAGTCTGCCACACCCTGTGGTCTTCACATTGCAAGCAGAGCTGTAAGACAATGTTTCCTCTGAGCCCCTCCCTGACTGTCAGCTGAGCCTGTGTGATTTCCAAGTCCTCTGCAGTCATTTCTTCTCCAGGAGTGGGTCCATCTCCAGAAACCACTTCCTTTGCAGAGCCCCAAGAAGCAACTCTGCGCTCGCTCAGGTTTGACCATGAGGGCAGCCCTTCTGTCCCATCTTTGGGGGCCACTTATACACCAATCCTCTTGCTGTCCTGCTATATCTGCAGTGACTTCCTCCGTGGAAACCCTGAACCCCTCAAAGTCATCATTAGGGTTGGAATCAACATATTCCAAACTCCTGCTGACAGTCTGGCCTCTGCCATGAATCCCAGATGTTTTGATGTCCTGGAGACCGGCAAACCTTTCCCAGAAGGCTCTTGGTTTACTTTGCCCAGATCCTTGAGAGGAACACATCGACAGCTACGGCTGTGCCAAATGGATTTCTCAGCCTAAGACTTGTGAGTTGAATGACGACTTCATCCCTGGCTTCAGGGTGAGGTCGTGTTCACAGGCGTGACAGTGGAATTTCGCTGCCCACTTTGCCCGCAGCCTCTGGGTGGCCAGGTGCGCTGTCATCTCTCCTGGGCTGTGGCTCTCAAGAGTCAGGAGCTGTAAGGGATCCTTACAGGAGCTGTAAGTTGTAAGGGCTGTGTGCCGCCCAGGCTCTGCAGTTCCATTAGACAGCACAGGCAGAGTAGTATAGGGCAATCCGTGGAGGCCTCAGGACCGTCAGAATGGCACTCAAGCCCGGGCTTCAACCTGAAGTCACCACATGCATAGGCGCCCGACACGTGAGCCATCCGTCCCTGGCTTGAGAGTCTGGCACTGACTTCTCTAGTTGCAAATGCCGGAGCCTCTGTTGATCCCGGGTCCCTGCTCTGGACAGGGCTGTGGCTGGCTCACCTCCCGCCCAGGCCTCTGAGCCTCTGCTGATCAGGACCAGGCCCTTGAGCCTCTGTTGGTCAGGACCCTGCTCTGGACGGGGCGGCGGCTGGCTCACCTCCCGCCCAGGCCCATGGGACAGCACCAGTGACTGCCACTTCCCTCTTCCCAGTGAGCTCAGCACTCCCAGCTGGTTACAGCTGCTGCTGAGTGCCCCGTTTGCCAGCGGCAGAGACTGACTCTGAGCCCCAACATGGCACCGTTCCCCGGTGGGATGAGACTGAGATCTGTGGCAGGTTGATGACACTGGAGCACTCCCATTGTGGACGGGGCGGTGGTTTGTCCTCTCTGGAACGGACGCTCATCCTAGGTGTGGATCTGCCATGGTCATGGTATTCCACCCAGCATTGCTTCTGACAAAGCAGTGGGGCAGCAGGCTCGTGCTCATGGGATCACTGTCTTACCAGGTTCCCCACCATCCTGAAGCAGGTGACTTGATAGAACAGTGGAGTAGACTTTTAAAGACACAGCTAGGTGGCAATCAATACCTCGCAGGGCTGGGGTCAGGTTCTCCGCAAGGCTCCCTATGCTCTAAATCAGAGTCCACCATATGATACTGTACCTCCTATGCCAGGACCCACAGGTCTGGGAATCACCAGGTAGAGACAGGAATGGTACCACTTCCTATCACCCCTAGTAACCCACTAGGCGAGTTTTTGCTTCCTGTCCCCACAACCTTTTGCTCTGCTGGCTTAGAAAAGTCTTGGTTCTAGAGGGAGGAACGATTCTGTCAGGAGGTGCAACAATGATTTCACTAAACTGGAAGTTAAAGCTCTGCACTGGCCACTTGGGGCTCCTCATGCCTCTGCGTCAACAGGCTAAGAAGTTGTGGTGGCACAGGCGATTGATCCGGATGACCAAGTGGAGGCTGGACTATTGCTTCACAAGGGAGGAAGAGCAGTGTACTGGTGTGCAGGAGATCCCTTCGGGCACCTCTTGGTATTACCACGAGCTGTTATTAAGGTCACAGGAAGGTACAACAACTCAAAACCCAAGCAGGACGACAAATGTCTCAGACCTTCCAGGAGTGAAGGTGTGGGTCACACCTCCAGGTGAAGAGCCAGGACCTGCTGAGGTGCCTGCTGAAGGTACAGGAAGTGCAGAATGTGTAGAAGGGAGTTATAAATACCAACTATGGCCATGGGACCAGTTTCAGAAAGGAGGATTGTACTGATGACAGTTTTTCCCTATTCTGTGAAGAATGTTTGGCGTATTTACACCTGCACTGATAGGGCATGTTTGCTGCTTCTATTGCTCGTTGACAATTCAATGTAGTACTGATCGAATTAAGGGCAGTACTTAAAGTGACAATTGCTACATGAGAGGGGCTGGAGCAGTGAGTGACTCAGGTCGGAGCGCTTGCCTGGCATGTGCAAGGATCTGGGTTTAAGCCTTGGCACCACATACACAACTAAGTGTCCAAGAAACAAACACCAGAGGAAAAAAATTGATTTTTCCTCTATCTCTTAAGAAAACACAAACCTACATTAGAGTATTTAAGTTGTGGGTGTCAGGGAAAATTTGTTTTTGTGTTTTACTCCTGTTCTGGGAAAGAACTAGCAGTGCATCTTCAGTTAGACGAAGGACAGTTACACAGTGCTAGGTGGAATTATGATCTTGTTGTTGTGTTTATTTAGAGATGAAATATGATATAAAGGGTCATGTTTGAGCATCAAGCTGACAAGGGGTGGACGTGTAATGCTTAATCTGAACTGTCAACTGGATTAGATTAAAAGGCACCCGAGATTCAGTCTTCCGCGTGTGTCAATGAGGGTGCTTTCTAGCAATGATCGACATGTGGGACAGCAAACTGAGAGCAGAGACCCACCCAAAGTGTGGCTGCACTGACCAACAGGTTGGAGGCTTGGATGGAATATAAGCCACAAGAATAAGGAAGCCGCAGAGATGCAAGATTCTTCTTGAAAGGGTTCTCGATCAATTCCTCAGCCTCCAGCTCCTTCAGAATAGTGGGAGGAAGAGTGGAGAGCTTTTCTTCTAACATGAAGATACTTAGTGTCAGCAAGGAACGGAGAAGTGGCTATTCTTGCCACCTGGGGATTAAATAGGAGTGGAAATCAATTTATCCTTTTTCTCACATTCTGTCAATAAGTAACGGAAGTAGTGGGAATCTTCATGTCCACGGACAGTAATTCCACTTAATTAGGATTCATACCAAAGAAATAATTAGGGATTTTCATGACATAGCTACTAGCTTGCTTTCTACAGCTGCATTTACGATGGTGCGAGTTTGGGCATCAGCCTCAATGCCCTTCACTAAGGAACTGATAGAAGAAATGGTGAATTACATGACGGTCGACTATCGGCTGTGGAGGATGAAGCTATAGAACACGGAACCTCAGGAGCGAATGTTTACACTCCTTGTACGGCAAAATGAGCTGCCTCCAGCACACAGTGCGGTTTGTCCACACTTGAACTTGTGTAGTGTTCTGCTTTATTTTGGATCTGAATTGTCTCCAACAGCCCAGGTATTAAAATGTTGGTCCCCTGGGTGGCATTATGAGGAGGCAGTGGGAACGTTAAGGGGTGGGGTCTTATTATAGTTTGGACACGAGATGCCCCCCAAAAGCTCCTGTTGATGCAGGACCAGTCAGAGGGGAGAAGATGAGGTTGAGAGCTGTAACCTGACCAGCCCGTCCCACTTTGAATGGGCTGACTGGGTGCAGCTACCAGGTGGGGCGTGGCTGGAGGCGGTGGGTCACCTGGGAGTACCCTGGAAGGCCTCTTTCCTCTTCCTCTGCTACCTGACCCTGTCGCTAGCTGAACAGCTTGCCTCCTCTGGGCCTTTCCCCCCATGTTCTGCCCCACCTTGGACCCAGAGTGATGGTCTTTGGACTGAGACCTCCTGAACCTGTGAGCCCCACCTAAACTTTTCCTCCTCCAAGTAGCTGTGTTAGACAGGCCTAGCAGGTGGTCCTTAGATCACTGAGGCTGTGCCCTCCAGGGGAACTGTGGAACCCTGGCTCCTACTGGCCATTCTGCTTCCTGGCTGCAGTGAGAGGCACAGTTCTGCCCCAGCATGCATTGCCCCGGACGGGCCTGCCTCACCAGTCAAAGCCACAGGGTCAACTTGGTGGACTATACCACCAAGATGCAGTCAAAAGAAACTACCTCTCTTCACAGGTTGGTTTACTCAAGTACTTGTTATAGTAACAGAGAGCTGATTAACATGAGAAAATTGGTACCAGTAAGTGAGGTCTTTGTTAGGACAATGCCTGACAATGTGGAGCTGTGGATTCATTTATGGAAGGAATTTGGAAGTTTGGAGGAGCACATTAGAAAAAGCCTAGAATCTGAATATTTTCCCTCATATGTGGAAGCCTGAGTAAAATCTAAGACAGGTTGGAAGTTAGCTGAGCTCAAAAATAAACTCAACGTAGGTGAATTTTTACATAAGCAGGGGAAACATAACTATGAAGCTGGGGAGAGAAGGGAGGGGGGCAAGGAAGGGAGGGGGATTGTCAATGCAGCTGGAGGGAGGGATTAGGGGGTTACCAATGCAGCTGGGAACCCTCGACTCCCATGAGAAGCCCAAGTGTACATAGGTGGGCAGAGACAATCTGAAAATTCAAAGATTAATATGCATATACATGCTTATTTCTGTCTCTAACATGGGGTAAAGCAGAGGAGACCTGGGAGCAGGGAGTGGTTGACGGGGGGAGGCCCTGGACTAGGATCGGCCTTAACTTACTTTGTCAGTACCCATCTATGCACGAATACGTAAAAATTCCCTCCAATACGTAAGACTATGTCGAACAAATAAAATAAATTGGAAAAAAAAAGCCTATAATGCTTTAAGTGGAACTTAATGGACTACTTTGGTGGGGGCTCAGGAAGACCAGAATGCTGGTGAGAATTCATAGTAAAGGCTGGGCTGGTGGGGTTTCAGAGGGAAATGAAGACTACATTGGCAGCTGGACTGTAATAAAGGTTGAGAGGCCACTTTTGCTAAAAAGCAAGAAAGGAACTTGGGAATACAGGAAGGAAAAGTCTCTGGTAGAGGAAACCTCAAGGCAGCAAAAGCATCCAGGCAGTAACATGGGTGCTACCGGCTGCTTTTAGGCAAAATTAGTGAAAATTTGTAGCTTGACCAGAAAAGAAGCGAGTGCAAATTTACAGCTGAGGAGGTGCAGCTATTAACACCAGTGAAACCAGCTGCGTCTTCTGCACAGCCATGGGACGGCCATCTGAGGGCACCTGGAGTCTGCACAGCCACGCTGCCCACCACAGGCTTCACACGTGCACATTCGCTTCCGGGTGTTCTTTACGGGAAAGAGCCAAGCACCCTACTCCCTCAGGACCTCCTCAGTTCCCCCTTCCCGGGCCCCACAAACAACTCAGTGCTTCCTGTGACCTCTGCTGTGCAGTCAAGGCTCCTAAGGCCACAGCAGTGCTGGCCTAAATGGGCCCAGGTACCACTCACAGCAGTGGCAGACTTGGGCACCACCCACATGGAGATGGCTTTGCAGGTGCGCAGCTTAGGATTGTGGTCATGAAGGCTTCCACCGAGGCGAAGCCAGGCAAGCTAGTCAGGGCCAAGTGCTGTGACAGAGGCTGAAGCTGCAAGGGAGGTCCCAGAAAGAGAAGCCAGCAACCCACAGCTCCCATCAGGAAGAGCTACAGGTACTGGCAGGGAGAGCCAGATGGCCACACGGGCTCGGCCAGCAGTGGGTTAGGGCTGCTCAAGCCCGAAGGAGCCCGCAGAGTGCCCAGAAGCCGCGCGTGGAGGCTCAGGGCTCATGTGCTGTGTTCACGCTCAGTGCTTTGGTGCCACCCCTCATGATCTCCTCGTTCCTTCTGGGGGGAATGGGAATGCAAGGTCTGCCTCATCCCTACCGCACTGCTGTCTCGGAAGCCCTTCGTTTTGTTTTCACAGGGGCTCAGAGACTCGGGACATCTCGTGGACTCTTGGGGTGGACTGAACGCACTGCACTGAGGTGGGCGTGGGTCTTTGGGGGCCGGGGCCAGAATGCAAGCTTGGATGTGGGAAGTATAGGAAGGCCCATGCGTTAAAACGCACAGTGTCCTGGGTGACAGTACTGGAGGAAGTGGAACCTCCTGGGAGGCCTGTAGACCACTGGGGAGGGCCCTCAGGGACAAAGGGCAGAGCACACTCAGCAGAGTGATGGTCCTTCTCACAGACAAGCAAGGTGAGCTGAGCAGTCCCGAGTGCTGGGCACACCTGGGCTCACTGCCCCTTTGGTGCTTCCTCGAGTGATGGCTGCAGGAAGCAGGGCTGCAGGCCTCTGCGGCAGGAGGTGTGCGGGCACCGGGGGTCTCCACTGCCTCTCTCACTAGGGTCAGAGCACAGTAAAATTACCCATGCATGCTTTAAAATGTTTCAAGAGACTCCGCCTGCTGCTCCAAGGAAACAGAGCGCTCAGAATTCAGCTGGGAGCCAGGTGGGGCATGGGGCGCAGGCAAGGGGAGTGGCCGCTCCCCAGGTGCCAGCGTCCAGGCCTCAGGCTGCCCTGGGGGCTGGCAGCACACAACAGTACCATGTGGGAGACAAAACGGAAGCCACAGCACCAGAGTGGAAACAGGAAGTTTTATTGACATGCCTTTCAAATCACAATACAGTTCAAACACAGCTTTCAGAAGGAGTCATACAAATGGTACAACAATACATTTCCTTTTCACCTAAGTCACTACTATTCTTCACACATACTCCTGAAAGTTCCCACAGTGGTGACCGCAAAGTGAAACTGGAATAAAACACAGAAAGATCATCTCCCAAGAACGTGACGGAGTGTGTCAGAGTACGCAGAATACATCAGACCCAGGGAAAGCAAGTCCGCCACCTCCTGGCGCTTGAATGGTCAATGCGCTCCCAACATACACCGCTGTACACTCCACCTGCAAGCTGCCCGGCGCAGCAGCGAGGTGCACGCATTACGTTAGGAGGCCACAGTCACAAGGCAGTGACAACGGCCACACGGCCCATCGCTTCCACGTGAACGCAAGGCGCTACCACTAACACTGACCCACGCCGGGTCCTGCAAGGTAGAGGGTGAGACAAAGGGGTGGTTAGTGACAGGGCCAACGACGCCGTGGTGCTGCATCTGCGGGTGCCACACTCGCCTAGGGGGCCAAACTGCAAAACAACAGAATCAAGACGTTATTCTCCCCAAAGATCTGGAGGAGTGAATCACAAGAGACCTGTCGAAGCAAAGGTTGAGAGAAAGTCACATTCAGAACACTCCCCTCCAGCCAGAGTGCAGTCCTCAGTGTTCACGCTGGAGAGAGGAACAGGTACGGGGTGGCCCTGGTGGCCCGTGCACAAGTGCAGAAGTCAACAGAGGTGGAGGAGGGCGGGGGAGGGAGAAAGCGTGGCGAGCGGGCGGTGGGAAAGCAGGAGCAAGTGTCAGATCTCAGATGGAAAGGAGAGACCAGCATGGAGACGGGGATGGGCTCAGCCAGGAGTGGGGAGGTAGGGAGGGGCGCCAACGGCCGTGAGAGCAGCGAGGAGGAGAGACAGCTCAGGAGAGGGAAGAAATCAGACCGTGCCTTGCCGCTGCCGCACCTGGAAACCAAACAGTGGGATGAAAGCCTCAGCATTAAGACCCTTGCGCGAAGAGCACACGATCCCAGCCTGTGGAAAGCAAAGCTGAGTTAGGAACACGGGCTGCTCGCTCCACGGCGGTGGCGTGCGCTGCATGCGCTCTGCGTCCCAGGACGGTGCACGCTCCAGGGAGACATTGCAGAGTGAGAAACCTTAAAGAGCCCTTTCAGTCAGCTTCCACCACGTGTGCCCTTAAAATGAAAGGTAGTTTAGGAGAAAACCATGCAGAAAAGGCTGAGGCCTATTTCCTGGAGCACCCTGCACTGTCAAGCGCCGACTGCACCGAGGACAAAGCCACCTGCGCCCAGGCTGTGGGACGCGTCAGAGCAAGACCACTCGGAGCTGCTTTCCACTGCACTTTCTACAAACCTTGTGACAGCAGTAGGGTGAAAACAGGCACAACAACACAGACTTCCTTACGTTCTGGTTGGTTAGAAGGGAAAGGGAAGGGATACGGGTGCTCCAGAAACTTCTCCCTCAAGTGCCTGCAAGATTCCCTCCAAAGCAGGACGGGAGCGCTGTTCAGAACAGGCTCCAGGAAAGACAGGTCACAGCGTGCAAACAAACGACCCCTCCCGCCACACGCCGCGGGAGGAGCGATACCTGGGATCCAATATGAATCACTGGGTTTGCTTTGGTTCTAGGAATCAAAACCGTGGCTCGTGTACCTAAGAAGTCAGGTATTTTAAATGACAAAAACTAAACAGGTTGCAAAAAAACCTTACACAAAATCCTTAGGATTTAATATTAAATCAAGGCTAACTGCCTTTGGAGAGAGAGTTCATATTTAAGTATGTCAAAATAACACTTCATCCAAATTTCAAACTAGACGAAAAGGTCAAGTGATATGCTTATTAACTACAGTACAGTTCCCACAGTTCTCCCAAAACTGAGCAAAGCTTCCTGTGGTTTCCTTCCTCCACAGGGAGGGGTCTTGGTCCCTTCTGTCCGACACCCCATGCACTGGCTACGTCCCTCCAGAACACCTTACAGCTTCCTAACGGGTCCACAGGACCTTCCTGTTCTCTCCAAAGGAAAGCAGGAGGTGGGTGGGCAGCAGCTTACTGAAAGGAGCCAAACGGGGTCTAAAAGTGCATATGCGAATCCCCAACCCAGCCTTCAGAAGGGAGGGTGGGAGTAAAAATGGATTCCCCAGACAGCCTACACTAAAGCAGAAAAGCCACAGCCGCCCAGCTCGGGCAGAGATGCGCCACTGTGGCGTGCTTCCTGACCATGGGCATTGTCCCCCGCAAGGAAACAAGGGACAGCCACACAAACCCCAGGACAACCCAGAACAACAGCCAGGCACTCTGCAATCCCTGGACTCATGCAATCACGTCCCTAAGCCCTACTCCTCAACTAGCGTCAGTCCAATGATCTGTGAACACACGGAGCTTACCTTCCTGACACACCGTGACGAAATGAGAAGCAAATGACACACAAACAAAAGGCAAAAGAAAAAAAGTGACAGCTTCTTACACCAGGTCCTTGGAGGAAGTCCTTCACCTAGTCTGCGCTGTCCGTCCTGAGGGAGAGCCAGCCAGGGCCAGAGAGGCCTGTGCTCCAGTGCCCACAGGGAGCTCCTGCTGCCCTGCAGGGCCCTGGAGTCCAGGCTGGAGGGCAGCTACTCCCACGCCAGACTTTTCCCACCCATCTGCTGCAGTTCCTTCCTTCCTCCCCCACCCACCTAACTCCTCTGCCCACCTCCTTGAGCATTAAAGCCTTCTTCTGTCTGCAGCATTAAGCAGAATGTTGTTAAAAAACAAAGGTCCCTGGGTGCAAAGTCCAGACTCATCACAACTCAGAACAGCTACTGAAGTGGACTTCAACAACGGCTTGGCTGGGACCTTTACCCAGGTCAGAGCTGGTGCTGGGGAAACCGCCTCCCACCCCACCCACCCACTCCACCATCTGGCATGGCACAGACCTGCACGGGAAGCTGCCTGTTCAGGACAGGGACTCCTCAAAATGCCTTTTGGACAGAACAGATGAGATTTATCCCAAGAATACCAGTATTTAACAAATGTGGTCAGGCCAAGGGTCATGCATGGTCAAGTCCAGGTAAGCAGCTGGGTGAACTTACATTACAGCACAAAATAAACAAGGCAGAGAGAGAGACGGGGAGTGGCTGCACTCCACCGCCTGCTGGTGCACCTCATGAGACAGACTGATGTCCACTGCCCTCCAGCTTCGAGCTTGTGAACAAATAATACACAGATGAGGATAAATGTATTGACTTACTACCATCTTTATAAAAATCGAATGCACACACAAACACGTCAACAAAATGAAGTGTCTCCATTGAACTTTGATAAGACAACACAAAAGAACTAACAAGTAGCTAAGATGCTGCTGAGTGGAAAGCATTTCCAACGTTTTAATCCTAAAAGGTCCATATTTACACAGTATGTTAATGCGTCTGCATCTCATTTTAAATGCATGATAAAGAAAGAACAAAGATAATGGTTGCAGCAGATCTTCCATGAGGTCCAGGTGCGTGGCTTGACTTCACTGCCAGAAGTGCACCCCAGGTGGAGCCACATCTCTTTCTAATTCTGCTTCTTTCCTCTTCTGTGTTTCCTTGGAGGGAACTGAACCTTTAGCACTGGCCTGCCTGGCACTGAGCCCACTCCCGACGGCAAGTGTGGAGAGGCGGGCCTGTGCCCGGCTGTTCTAACGGGGGCTATACGAAGGCCCGACTGACTGACGGACTCCCAGGACACTGCAGGAAGAGTCTGCTCGTGTGTGCAGAGAGCTATGACACACTTGTGCTCCAGGGACCCGCGTCACACTCAGACAAGGCCACAAGCAGACCATGGGGTGGCCCTGAGGCCTGTCCACAACAGTGGTGCCCAAGAGGACTTGTTAACTCTAACGTTTCCATGCCTGCTTTGCAGAACATGCAAATGGGGTTTTAAAGGCACAAAACTCAGACTATTTGGAAAAACAGTAAAAATCTGTTAAAACTCATACTATCTATCATGCACTAGTCCTTGATGATGGAATAAGGCTTCCAAGGATCCACTAGGTCCTGAGTGCTCTGGATCTAACTGGAGCTCACAGGCCACCAAGCTCATCACTCCAACACAGTTCTCAATGGACCGGGCCAGATAAACTGCACTCCTCAACATACAAACACACCCACACCCAGCTGGACACTGAAGGGCAGTGCCTGGGTGCTGACCAGCAGGCAGGACTCTAATGAGCTGGCATATAGACCTGCAGTGGGTGGGCAACATCCACCTGCCAAGCCAAGGGGGCTTCTAGACCGGTGGCGTCAGAGCTGCGGGTTATCTAGGGCGACCGGTGAGTGCTGCGGTTTCCTGAAACCCAAACCACCCCCTGCATTTCCAGTGTTCCCCCTAAGCACAATACGTCACCTTAAAATCAATGCTATAGAAAGACTCAGGGCCTAGCCAGTTCTTAACACTGGGAACTAAGTTCGAAAACGCAACGTAAACTTCAGCTGTATTAACCAGCTGCTGCAAGTCCCATGCCCCCTCCCCTCGGCCACTCACTACAGGGCAGCCCTGGAGAGCGTCAAGGCTCTGGCTGGTCCTCGCTGGGTTAAGCAGAGGCAGTAAGTGACAATGGGCTTCTATTTTCCTCAACTCTACTAATAATGTGACATGAAATCACAGGTATAAAATACAGCTTAAAAGTCCGAGTGAGCACTGGATGTCACCTGTGCAGTGTGGACCACGTACCAAACAGTGACACTCTCACGGGCAGGAGCACAGTAAGGCACTTCTCAGTGTGCCCAGCAGGGACTCTGCTAGAGACTGCTTTGGACAGCAAGTCTCACCTGAGGAGCGTACCAGCACAACTAGGAAGCAATGGACGTGCCATCTCGGGTGGCAGTGGCCTGAGACAGCTATCCCTCATGCCACACACCAAGGAGAAGAACAAGCAGAGGAAGCTCGCAGGTCCCTGAAGAACCACAATGCCCCTGCTCACAAGGTCTACCAAACAAAAGGCGATCAAAGCAATGACAGTGCACGTCACCTACCCAGTGAACTGACACCCCCGGGGGCAGCACGGAAAAAGAGGAACACCCAAACGGCCTGACCAACCCCCAACAGTGCCTCAACCGCACAGGCAGGAAAATGGGCCAGAGGGGTGCCTGAGGGTTGCACAGCCTGCCCACCTCTGCGCCACGGGCACCTGGTGCCTGGCCAGCACTGCACCTCATCTGGGAAAGCGTGACAGGTGGGAGCTCACCTGGGAAGCAGGAACGTGCAGCTGGCATGTTGGAGATGTTTACAAGAAGCAGAATTGTCACTCCCATCAGCACTACTCCCACCACCCACTCACACCCTGGCTCCCCACGATGTGCACATGCCAGTCAACAGGCACCCACGTTTTAACCTACTCTCACCAGAGCCCAAGGGCTCAAGGTGCCGCCAGGAGGCGTGGCTGAGAGCATGCTTGTCCAGCCAGCACTGAAGATAGGTGCAACCATTATCAAATGTTCTTTGCTGTGAAAAATACTTAGGATCTGTAATGTACAGTAAAGTTCTTTCCTGAATCTAAGTCACTGTGATCGATCACACAGTAGGATCACAAAGAACCAGGTCTACATGCATCGTAAGCACTTGGAAACAAAAGAAAACGAGAACTGGAGTTCTTGTGGACAACAGAGTTTGAAGCAATCTAACACCAAATTCCACTCGCTACGTCCCCTCAGTTCCCCTCTCCGGGAATCACCCAGGGGCTGGCTGGTGCTCCGGACAAGTTAGCAGACGGCACACCGGAGAGACCTACGCCCCTGGGAATCCGGCGCAGTCCAGCAGCTTCCTCGAAGAAACTCCAGTGTGTGTGCAGAGTGAGAGCAGGCTTCCCAGGACAGGTCACTCCACGATCAGGGCCACGTTGATGTGCGACAAGTCTATCATGTGCCTGCAGAGATTCAAAGAGACAGTCAGCAGCAAGCCTGCACATCAGAATCAGCTCCCCACGGCAGAGGCAGGTGAAGCCCAAGAACAGCTCCCAACTCACAAAGGCTCTTGGGAAAAACAGCATATTTCAGACAAGGGCTGCCAGCAAACCAGGGACGCTCCTCAACACAGGGGTAGGACGTGCTGCCCATCCTTGGCCTGCGTTTCTGGCCACGCTGCAGGCACAGGCGGCACATGCCTCCACACCACAGGATGGAGGCCCCCCCTCCTCCCAGTCACCGCAGTGCACAACTCGCAGGCTACCTGTGGAACTTCTGCTGAAATGCGAGCGCGTGGGCGGGCTCCTTGAACTTCGCAATGGCTTTGCGCTGCTGGGGAAGCATCTGTAAACTCTAGAGGAAAAAAGCAACATTAAACATCATACTGCAATGTAAACGGCAAACTCACATCACGAGCTGCAACACAAAACAACCGGCCTACTCTTCACCTACCAGATCACCTATTCCAAAGCAGAGCTTGTGCAGTCCTGTGAGCAACACTCCTACCCTCCTCGTCTGGTGTTCAGGCCTCCAGTCACTGGGCCAAATGGGCCACTCAAACCTCCCAGAGACCTGGAGAAGGTACCCACACGCAGAGGCACCTCCTCCTCTCACCCCTTCCTGTGGCCAAGAAGAACAGCACCTGCACACCAGAGGGGACCTCTGCTTAGTGAGGAGTCTCCACGGCCAACAGCCACCATCACCCCTTGGGCTCTCTACCATTGGGTAGTCTGAGGTTCCTACGCACAGGCAAGGGAAACACACAGAGTGTCCGGGCACTGTGGGGGCCACATGCATGGCTGGCACTCCTACTGTCCCCTTCCACTGCCGTGGCATGAGAGCCTGGGAGCCACATCAAACTCAAAGCCCCAGCAAAACCAGTTCACAAAGTTTAAGTAGTTTGCCCACCAACAACTGGCAGAAATGGGCTCTCACCCCAAACTCTCCACAGAGCCCGCGTTCCTGCTGCTTCCACCCAGCTGCAGGAGCTGGTAGCATGCAGAAGGCCGGGAGCAGAGCAGTGCCGGGCCCACACAAGCAGCATCCAAATGCCAACCACTGCCCACGGCTGCTCCTGTCCCAGGCTGTCTTGCTAATGTCACGGAGACTCTCAACGAGAAACTCAAGTGTGCCCCAGTGAGCGCAGACTTTCTTCTGAGAAAACAACTTTTTGTTTTCATACTGTGGAGCTGCATTCATCATATGATAAAAAACTTATTTTTCTTAACACAACTTTCTCTCCCCTGAAATTCCCAGAGACGCTGACACGTACCCATTTCAACAAACTCCTGCCATTCTTCCTTGCTCTAGAGAGGCTGTGAGCACACTGTGAGGAGGCCTCAGTGGCTGCCACAACACTGCCACACTGGGAAAAACTCTGAGCCCCAGGCATAAGCAGTGAAGGAGTGGCAGCCAGAATCTACCGGGTACAGCCAAAAAGACGGCCGATCCCTCCTGGACAATGCTACTGCTCGTCATTACCTGAGTGAACGCCAGGTGGT
The DNA here is from genome assembly GCA_004027875.1 of Aplodontia rufa. Classification (NCBI taxonomy): domain Eukaryota; kingdom Metazoa; phylum Chordata; class Mammalia; order Rodentia; family Aplodontiidae; genus Aplodontia; species Aplodontia rufa. The sequence goes on from PVKS010001240.1 coordinate 123,903, forward strand.
GCCACATCTCAAAGCACAGAGCCTGACACTGCATTCCGGAACCTGTGGGTTCAGGGCAGTTAAGGAAAGCATCCTCCTCACACCAGAGGGCGGCAGGCAGTGCTGAAGCACCAATCAGCACCACCCTGTCAGAAAGGGCGCCAAACCATCACCAAGCAAAGGCCTCCTTAATCCACGTGTGGAGTACTGTGTCTTCAGCCAGCAAATGCGGGTGGGAGCTGGTTTTACCCGTTTCTTTTTAAATTTAAAACCAGCATTGTGAAAGATCATACTTAAAAATCTATAAAATCCCTCTCAAAACCACCCCACAAGCGAGCGCTCTGGTTCAGGGTGGGGAAGGTTCTGCCTAAGCACTCACTCCAAGGTCCCTGGATGCGAGTGCTGCACCTTTCTAAGGTAGGAAACCTCCACCTCCTCTCTAACTAAAACAAGCCACCAATCAACGCAGCTTAGCAGCCTCACTCAATGCCCTAAGAAGCAAACTGCACTTGCTTCAGACATGGTCTCGACACGGATCACGTTCCACAAGAGGACTGGGGACTGCCCATGGTGATGCTAAGCCCACAGCAGCAGCCGGTGGCAAACACAACACTGCTGCCTGCCCTCAGGAAACTGGACTGCACACACCAGCCCGCGGCAAGCCCGGTGGGCCCCGGTGTTCTGAAGTCAGTGGTAAATGCTTATTTGACCCAGAATTTTCAAATACCACTTGCTTTTTTTTCTTTCATAGTAGGGCACTGAACCCAGGGGTGCTAAGCTACACCCCCAGTCCTTTTCATTCTTACTTTAAGACAGTGTCCTACTCAATTTCCAAGGCTGGCCTTGAGCTTGTGATCCTCCTCCTGCCTTATCCTCTCACCACTTGTTTTGAGTCTCATATTAGAATAATTGCATCTTAGCCAGGCATCGTGACACACACCTGTAACCCAGCAACTTGGGAGCCTAAGGCCACCTGCAGGGTTCGGAACGCACAGGTTTCCTGGAACCCAGTTTATGAGACACAGAAGTCTGAACATTTCATGTGCACTCTTCATTTGTAGACAGCTCAGCAGAGATGAAAATGCAGGCCAAGTCACCGTCCTGTTTGTAAAACTGAGCTGTACCTGCCAATGGGAGACTGCTGCAGGACATTAGGGTCATTACAAAGTAAGCAAGCAGAACGTTCTGACAGAACAAAGAAATGCAACACTCATGTCTTAAAATTTACACCTAAGAATCTGAGAATTCTGGAATCGGCGGGTACCTTTCTTCTAAGCACGACTTGTGCACAGTGGAACCCAAAGGACAGGCATGTGCTGCACCACCACAGGGCTGAATCCGGGGAGCCGAGAGGCTCCGGCACCAATGCCACTCGCAGGCAACCTACCTGAATGGGCCCCACCGACATCAGCAGGCTCTTCAGCTGGACGTCCGTGGTGGATGAGGACAGCCCCTCCACAGACACCACACAGGGCTGTGGCTTGCACTCCACCACCCGTAGATTCTGCTTATTTGGCATCAGGCGACCCCGGCCCAGGGGACCTGCCATGCCTCGGCCTCGTCCATGCATGATCGCCTGGCAACGACAAACGACACACATTCTGACATTGAAGCATGGGTCATTCCCATAGCTGCTAAGATGTGAAAGGAGCAAGTAACTAGAATCACTAGGGTACGCCGTGTGCCACAGGACTCTCGGAGGGTTTCCTGTCCATGCGGTAGGCTAGGTGGAGGAGGAGAGGGACAGGGCCGGTCTCTGGGCATTCCCATACTGTTCTGAGGTGCAGCACAGTGAAAGACGCAGACCCCTCCCCAGCTACCCTGGAGTGTACACTCCCAGCGCTCCAGGTGACTGTGCTAAATCTGCCCGCCAGTGACAGCAAGCCAGAGCGTCAGGGATGTGTCTCATCTGGTCAGAGTTTACACAGGTGCCATCCCCAAACTCAAAAGCCAGGCTCTGCAACTGCCTGCAGAGCTTCCAGACACACAAAGATGATCAAATAAGACCTACTGGTTGAAGGGAGGGCCCAGGAAGCACTATTTCCTAAAGGCACCCAGGACCTAGAATCAGTGCTCAAGAAGTCTTAAAAAAGAGGAGATGACTGATGTTTCCAGCATTTCTCCTAATGATGAATCACAGAAACTGCCCTGCTCCCAGCTCAGGGCAGCTGTGCAGTGAATAGCACTAGGCTTTCCAGATGTCCCATCCCCAATTCTGCCTAGCTTGGGTACAGAAGGACAAGAACAGACCCGTAGTCAGCACAGGAAGAGAGAGAAAGTCAGAAAATGGGCACTGTACCCCAGGACACGAATGTGTACCCCCACGAAGGCAAGCAGGGCCCTCGCCCTCTGGAGAAGGCAGGAGACTCTGAAGAGCTCTGGAAAGCACTCTAGGAAACAGCCAGAAGTGGCGTGTGGTGGCAGCTGAAAACCAGCCAGTGAGCAGAGCGAGCACCAGCGTCCACATGCCAGCGTGTGCTCCCCACACCTCGCACCAGGGGTAGGTGGAAACTCCCCTCCCGCACAGGAGAGTGGGCGAGGTGATGGTGAGGGTGGGGTCTGGGACGCATGGGCACAGGCATGACTCCGAGGTCTCTGGGCACACAGGCAGGGCAGCACCTGGAGGGACCTGTGCACCAGGAGATCTCTGCACATCACAGAGCGTAGCACTTCATTTGTCCCTGCCTGTGTCCTCCGCTGCAGAGTGCAGTCAGCGTGTCTACTCCTATCTTGTAAAGGAGGCGTTAAGAGAGCAGACCCGAAGCAGATGTCCCACCCACTCAAGGCACAGGCGGTGCTGGCTGCTGCACCACCACTACTACACAAGGGCAGTAACAAGATGGTCTCTCTCCACAGAGCAAGGGCTGTGATGGGCAGACTGAGCTCAGACAGAACAGCCAGCAGCTCTGTCACTTCCTCAGGTCACTTTGGCCTTGGTCACTTGCCCTGGGACCTGAGCAGTGATTATATGGCCTAAGAACATGGCCCTGAGTGCACACCTGGGCTGTCCCTGGTGAGTCGGTAGGTACGAGAGCAACACGCTTGTGTGCAGGTGCACCGCGCCCTGCTGCTTTCTGCAGCACCCCAGCCAAGCTCTCAGCCGTAGGCAATTGCTGGAGTTGTACCATCAAATCCATCAGGTGGGAAAAAGGCTGTGGTGGCCCACTTCCTAATCCAAGGACTCCTGGGTCCCTGGCACTGCATATCAGAGGCCACTTTCCTTCCACAGTAGGGCAGCCAGGGTGCAGGGAGCAGGCCCACCCCTCCAGCCGGGCCGGGGGCAGGCAGTACCTTCTTGGCCGGGTGGATGCCTTGGATGCTCTTGATCCCTGGAGGAACAGCAGGGTGCAGGTGGGGCCCCATGGGTGGGTGCTGGGGCTGCTGAGGGACCCCCTTGGTCAGCGTCACCTTGCGGGCAGGCTGCTGTCTTACATCTGGAGGCTGAGGAAGCCGCTGGGGCTGGCCCTCGGGGTGAAAAAAGCCATCGCTTTCTCCTCCCTGCTGAAACCAACAAGGCAGCACACAGTTCAGTGTCCACCAGCACTCCGCCCCGCTGCAGCCGAGGCCCGCTTGGGCAAAGCAAAGCCCACCGAACCCGCCACCCCAACAAAGCCCACATGGGGGCTGCTGGCTGCGCAGCGGTTAGGTCTTGGCAGTACTTCCAAACCCTCCTGTAATCACTGTATCCACCTACGAGGACTGGGACTAAAATCCGTGCTCCTTAATTCAGTGACATTACTACTGAACTTCGAAAATACTTCATATGTGACCAGCAGCATTTTTCATTTTAAAGAGCATTCTTGTTAAAACCTGACACTGAGAATTGGTCCCTAGAAATCTGATTAAAAAATAAGAATAAAGAAAACTGAAGAGAAAATGTTTAAAGTGAATTAAAACAAAACACAACACAGCAAAAACCCAGTAGATCCAATCAAAGCTGTTATGCCAGGAGGGGGAATGAAAAAAAGTCTAAAATCTGTAATCCGAGCTCTCACAAGAAACTACGGCTTGCTCAAAAGAAAAAAGAAAACTAAGTAGAAAGAAGGAAATGATAAAAATCACAGTGAAAGGCAATGACACAATGAATATTTCTCTTTCAGAACTCACAAGCTGTTTTGAGACTGAAAAAACTGATACTCTATGCTTACAAGTAATCAGGGCAGAGGACAAATGACCAAAACCAGAAACAAGACAGGACCACCACGACAGACCCATCAAGCACAACGCACACAGCTTCGCATGAGCTCCTCGGTCAGCCTAGCAGAGACGGCCAGACTCCCTAAAACCAGAGGCACCGAGCGCTCCCTCGGAAAGACCCAACCTCTGTACAGTGGCTGCTTCTCACAGGACAATGCCTCCTGGCTTCACAGGAGGATTCTACCAGGTATTTAGGGAGGGAAGACCACCAGCTCACCCAGCCTGCCTCCCACTCAGCACTAAGCACTCGGGCAAACCCTTGGCAAAGCCCTCCCAAGCTCAATCCAGAAGCTCAAGGAAAGCCGCGCACACCATGAGCAAGCAAGACCTGCCCCAGGAAAGCAACATGTGAACCAAAGACCCCGGCCGCGCGCTTGCCCTGGGACGCTGCGGTGTAAGCTGCGCTTGCCTAAGGCACGCGGTTCTTACTGGGAGTCATTTCTTGCTCACAATGAAAATGGGCAGGTCGCTGGCTCAGGATATGCGGCTGCATCCTTAGGTTTAAAGCTTTGGCATGGAAAAGTTTAGGCACACAGAACTGGAGAGAACTGCACAGCTCTTTAAGACCCACACTTGGAAAAGGTCAAGCACTCACAAAGGGCACAAGCCCTCAGCCCGGCTTCCATGCAAACTGTGAGTGGAAGTGCCCAGGTGCAAGACCAGCTCTTGTGCCCGCCACGTTCCCAGATGCTCCTCAGATCCAAATCACCAATAGCTACGTGCCATTCAACACGTCCACTGGTCATTAGCCACAGGCTGATGATGGTGACATGTCCAGGATCATACATGTCGCGGTCCATCAAGCCCCCTCCCCTTGCACGCGGAGGGATCACCAAGAGGTGACTGCACACCACCCCCTAAGGAGGGACTTACAACAACATATTCAGTAACTGTTTGCAGGAAGAATTTGAACAAAAGGCATGAATCACCATTCAATTAAATTATTTCTTTTAAGCTACCATAATGCTGTGCTTTGAATGTTGTTGATAATAATAAGAATTCAAGACTTGAATATAAATAAGTAAGCTATTTCAATTTATAAGAAAAACTGGAAAACGGTCCAATTAGAGACTAAATTTCTCTTTCGATTTAGCACAATACGAAAGGCTAATGCCAGGAAATGGTCAACCTATTCATTACGACGTCATGTCCAGACCATATTTTCAGATCCACACTCCTGCAGGCGAATAGAACCTGAGTGAGAACCAAGCCAAACTGAAGCTACGCATTCATTGGTTAAATCCTCTACAGCCTACGCTTACAGTGGAAGCTCTCGCGGTCCTACAGGAGCACTTAGTTATGCCCATGTTAAAAGCTGTTGAGTCAAATTCTCCACCTACTCAGAAGCCTGCTCTCCGAGTGTGAGCAGTCTGTGGTCCAGAGTGGGCAGTGACGCTTGAGTCCCAGGAAGCAAGAGCTTCTCCAGGGAGCATCCAACTCCTCACGCAGCAGTGTGCTTGCTGTAATTTTAGCCATCCTCCAGTTCTTCCAAAGCAGAAATGGGGAAAAGAACTTGGGCCCACCATGGGCCAAACTAGAAACATTTTTTTTAAAACAAATTATTGTCTTTAAATGAATACAATAAAATTGTCTCTTCAAACTAGTAGTTTTTTTTTTAACATCTAAGAGATACTATCTGAATACTTTTTTTCTTATCAGCTTAATCATCACAAAAAATGAAGTTTGTAGCCACCAACATTAGTTGGACAAATTTATTTATAACAAATGGTTTAAATGTATTTATGAAAATGCCCATTGATACTGTCAGGGCTTCTTGCAATTTGACAGATCAAATCTTATTTTCATTCCTAAACCCCATGAAGGAGTGATATCACTGACTTGCATTCACTGGTGAGCAGATTGATTAATCCCTCTCCATAGAATCTCAACCCTTGATTACACCTATCAGACGTTAAGCAGCATTATTCTGCGGTGACAACACTTGACAAATTCCCCAACCATTTTTCTCAGCCTTTGTGGCCCTGCTAGCTTGTATTAACCCTGATGAAAAATTAATTTTCCTTATCTTCTTCTAAACCCTAAAATCCAAATCCGCCAAACTGGCAACTCTTTCTGTAAAGGTTTATGAAAACCTCTAAAAGATTAATTGCATGTCTTCAGGTGACATTAAATTAATTTCTGTGCTCATGACAGACACTTGATACTCCACGTTGAGAGGACAGATAACATTGTCAGGACACACAGAAGGACAGTGGTGTGGTGTCCCAGGGCAGCCCTGCGCGGATCCTCCTCCTGATAAGGCACACTCACTGTCGCCAGCAATGCTGCGGATCTCAGATCTCAAGGCCGGGCCCTCCACACAGGTTTCTATTAACTGCAACAATGTGACACCCATCCCAGTGATCTCTGCAACGCTCACGCAGAACCTGCACAGCAAATGATACACAGGACAGATGAAGTTCCTAAGCACAGCACACTCGAGGCATCTCTTGTTTCTCTAAGACTGGATTAAAGGAGAGAAGGTAAAGAAGTAAACAAGCTAACATTCTCTTCCAGGTTCCTGGGTCAATTTCCTAATTAAATTGCTGCTTGCAATGTAACCATGCACGGTGGTGCACACCTATAATCCCAGCGACTCCGGAGGCTAAGGGAGGAGGATTGTGAGTGCAAAGTCAGCCTCAGCAACTCAGTGAGGCCTTAAGTAACTCAGCAAGTTCTCCAAATGAAAAATAAAAAAGGGCTGGGGATCTGACTCAGTGGTTAAGCAGCCCTAGGCTCAATCCCTGGTACCAAAAAATAAATTGCTGCAATGTGACACAGGGTAAGGACATTTCACATCTGCAGTGTTCATTTATTCTCTGCCAAACACAGACACAAATGAAATCTGAAACACTACCACCATCTCCTGGTAACAGGTCTATGCAGGCTGAATACAACACCAGGGAGACGGACCTTCTAACGGCTGGGCTTCTTAGAAGAAAAGGATTCGCTTATCAGCACGCGTGTAAGACTCTGGTATGCCAAAAACATGGCAGAGTTATTCACAAGCTTGTTTTCATAGCAAGCTACCTTTCTGAGATTTGTTAGGTGTGAGAAAATCTTTAAAGAACAAAATCAGCTGGCCTTTGGAAAAATAAAACCAAAGCACTGAACCTTTGAGGGGATCTGATTCCCCTGGATTCTCCAGTCTGAACGGCACAAGCTGCCCGCTGAGAAAGGACAGGACTGCTAGAGGTGGCTGGGCCCTCATGCTGTGGCTCCTTAGGCAGCTGAGCTACAAAGCCTGGCTCTTCCAACTATGGCCCTTCACTTAAGGTGACGTTCTACACTCTGCAAAATTCTCCCTACCCAAAGGGATGCACAAAACCAGCAAGATGGGACCGCGCCACCCCCCCACCTCACCCCGTGTCAGCGGCAGCGTCCCTTTTCATCAGGTTTTCCTAGAACTCTGTGTCCTGTCCTTTATACCTGCAGGTGTGGGAACTTGTTCCAAGTTACTTCCACCAGGCCCCACCAAACTACCCCACAGAATTGGCTTTTACCGGAAGCAGGCAGTCTCACATCTGACGTTGGAAGCTGGGTGTGGGCTCACCAAACCATCCTGTGTGGCATATCTACCATTTAACAAAATCTAAAAGGCAGCAAACAAGTTGTATAATACAGTCTGAGTCTGCAAACCAAATCAAGGTGTTTTGGGGAGGAGACAAAAGATGACTAGACGAACCCACAAGGACTTGTTGTGCCATCTGGGGTTTGTTCAAGTGCTGCCCTTACTGGTGTCCACAGAAACAGCTTTTGCTGTCATCTTCAGAAGCATGCAGGGAAGCACCACCTCTTCAACAGAGCCTGATATCGAAGCCTGTGAATCTGCCCTGAATTCTGCAGACAAACACAGAATGAAAGGCCAAGCCTCCTCAAGGAGCCAGAGCTCTGCAGACAGGCCCACCAGCGGGAGAGCCACCCTGCAGGCCCACGAGCTGCATCCTCAGGCGGCAGCAGGCGGCAGAGGCACAGAGCAGAGCGGGGGGTGGAGGGAAAGGTAGCACACTCTAATCCAGCATGAAGTGCTGAGGAGCTGCAGTACCTCTCAGAGTAGTGGTTCCCAAAAGGCAAATGATTCTGTTAAAATAAAATCAACGACTCTGCTCATCTCTAAATTCAATGCTCAGGACTTGTGTCTTATGTCAGAACAAAATCTGAGAATAAAGGTTGTCAATCTTTTTTCCTAAAAGCCAGAGTGAACTTATACACAAGGTGTACTAGTAGTTAGTAGCAGTTCTGCCACAGAGCAAGGTAAGGACCCCAGTCCATCATCCTTCTGCTAGAAACTTTCAATGGCTCCCACTGCTCTAAGGACCAAGACCCCAAACCGCCTATGAAGAACCCGTTTCCAGACTCACCCTAACCGCCTTCCTTCAGGTAAGAGCCATTGTGGGATGCTGGCGCACGCCCCTCCTTCACCAGGTTCCTTTCCTTTCCACTTGTCCCTCTGCTGCTCTGCTGCTGCCCCACTGCCTGCCTCTGCCACCGTCACACCTCCAGAGCCTGCCCCCCGCTTGCTTTCTTGGAGAACTCACGCAGCACAGATGCAGTGTGCCACAGCCTCCCAGTAGGCCACCATCGACACTGGCACCAGAACCAAGTCCTTACCCTGTGAGTTCTCCCCACTGTCAAGGGGCCCCACTGAAACAAACCGCAAAATGCCCAGCATAGATCTTGAAACTATCAAACAGCTACAATAGTTCAAAAACTGAAACCAATGCAGCAAAAAGCACTTCTCACCGCCCTCCCATGTCTGATTTCAAGAAACATAACACAACAAAATCTGGCAGTCCAAGCAGTCCGGAGCATCCCTTTCTCTTTCTTTGCAGCTCACTGAGGGCCGAACAGCCCAGACAGAGGGCCCAGAGGCACTAACAAGAACAGTACGTATGAATTATGGTTTGGATCTTAAATGTCCCCTGAAGGCCAGGTCATGGTGGGTGTGGCCCTGAAGAGGATCCTGTTCCCTTTCTTCCCGGGGACACAAAGTGAGCAGGCTTCCTCTGCCACACACTCCTACCAAAATGGACCATGTCAACACAGGCCCAAGCCACCATGGGCAGAAACCTCAGAGACTGTAAAGAGAGTCCTTTCCTCCTTGTACGCCAGTGACCTCAGTATCTTGCCCTGGATGGAAGACTGACTATCACTGCATCCCTGGCGTGGATGCTGCACTCTGAGGAACTGAAACCACCTGCAGACAGGACGGGTGGCACTGGAATACTGCTGCACAGGCAGGCAGCACAAGGCTGAGGAATGCTGGAGAAGGACCAAACGATACAGAGCTAGCAGGAAGGGGCTCTCACCAGCTACTCTGGGACTTCTCTAGCATCAAAGCACATGCTAATGACAGCTGACTGAGTGAAGAAGTCCTGAGAAGCCCAACCCGAAGTGAGTGACTGCACAAATGAGGGGGCTGCGGCGGACACACAGAAGAACCTGCTGCGGCAAGGCGTTGGTGCTGGAGGGTGCGGGAGCCTGATGAGAAGCGCTGCATCCATGTGGCCGGCAGTCTCGGCCCACCAATGGCTCGCCAGGGACCAGGGGTGCAGCTCCGACTACAGTGGGGACGCTTGGCAAACACGGCCCCCCGCCACCCTGAAACTCGTTAGGGGGAAGCTCAAGGAAAATCCAGGCTAAAGGACGGCTGGCCACAGGATGACGGGCCTCAGCTCTCTCAACACCGGGAGTGGCAGGGGGAGTACAACGGGCCAGGGAACCACTCCCAATTGAAGGGGACCCAACAGCTTAGAGGACGGCACTGCATCAGAGTGGAACACGTGAGGACTGTGACATGCAGTGTGGCTCTGAGGAGACACGCTGCCTTCAGTCTCCATAGCTGCGAGGACAGGAGAAAGATGAAGCAAAGCATGAGTACCCAACAGCTACAGGACGGGGGCAAAGGAGTTCCCACCATTCTTACAATGTCCCTCCAACTGAGGGCATAACCACATCGACACAGCCCACCCAAGGGACCAGGGCGCCACAGCACAGAGGATACCTCCTGATCAGGCAGGAGGAAGAGGCCTACACAGCCAGGCCAGCCCTCTCATGCAAGCTCACACCGATAAAATGGGGCCTTCTGCATGAGCACTCTAACAGCCTTTTAAAAATAAAATGCAAGATCACAACTGGACAGCTGGCTTTCCTGCTGGGGTGTTCTCAGCTTCTCCCACTTCTCTGTGTGGCCCACAGAGCAAAGGGCTCTTTCCTTAATTTGCAGCCAATTCGTAGACCTTTCATTGCTTCAATCATAATGAAGTAGCTGGTAAGTGCCTGCTTTAATTTTTGTAATGGACGCTGTAACAGTCAGTTAACCGAGCTGCTGCCCACTTCATGCGGCTGCAGCCTGGACTCTGCAAAGAGATCCGGCCCTCAAGCCCACCCAGGCACACACCAAGGTGCAACACAAGACACCGGCTACTCCCAGAAGCTGAATGCCTCGAAGACAGACTTTTAGGACACACGCTCGTTCTGTCTCTGTTTACTCACCAAGAGCGGGTGAAGCCATACCAAGTTCACAATAAGTAGACGTGTTAAATCTTTTATATTTGGTGTTATTACTTGAACAGATTTTTTTATTATGTATTGGTTATGACCAAAATTATGACAATAAGGCTGCTCTTTCAGTTTCTTAAAATTAAGTACGGTATGTCATCACACAATCAGCACAGATTTTATGCCAAATTTTCTGCAAAAAAGCAGGGTATAGCAATTATGTAAGGCACTTTTTTTAAACTTGTGCCAGTATTACTTCAAATATTGTACATCACTAAACTGTGCTTGGTGCAACACAGGAAGCAAGGAATGCTGGTGCACATGCCTTAATGTGGTGGTTGTGGTTATGCAGAGAAATACGGCACTAAGCCTGCTTTCTCAGAAATGAGTGAATGGAGACCTCTCTGATTCTAAGTAGTGAAGAGACCCGTGCAAAAACATTCTTTACACAGACTTACGTAAACAGTGTTCGGGGAGGCACATGGAATTCTACAAACAGCATCTACTAACATCCAGCATAAGCAGCACCCACTTGTTCCTTCTGTAATCTCACCTATCAAACCCAAACAGTGAAAGCAGGAGGGGGAAAAACCAGAATTGACATAAACAGCAATGGATTAGCTTCGTAGCAAACGCTGTAGGACTTCGGAAGTCCTGCAGTATTTTCCACTCCAAGTTTTCAACGTGAAACCTGACTTGGTATGACCCACAGCCCGCTTCCTTGTGGTGGCTAGACCAGGGGGAGGAGGCAGCCCCAAGCCAGCAGGGCCCACAGAGTGGAGGTGGCTCACCAGTCGCCAAGCCCTTCTGCACATCCTGCTCCAGTCAGTCACCACCATCTGGTGGGGTGGGCAAGCAGAATGGAACCTCATCACTACACCTTGTAGCCCTACTGCTCCATGTTTACAGGTAGCAGCAGCAGACATCCTCAGGCAAGCAATGAGTGATACTACAGAGAAGCAGCAACTAGAACACAACTATCCACCCACACTTAAACTGGGGCTGTGGTCCTGGGCTGGTGAGGAGATCTGCTTGAGACCTGGCTTTCTCACCTGGGAAAAGGGAGTGGGCCTCCAACTCACCAGAACGTTGAGTACAGGCTCCACAGCAGACAAGACAACCCTGGCTCCTACCCAGCATGAAGCCGCTGGTGCCTACAACCAGTATCAAGGGGCTCAAGAGCATTCTAAACAGGAAACAATGCTGGAAGCTTTCCTTTATCTCCTCCTCCCAGCCACCTTACTAACCAATCCCATCTCAGAGCTGGAAACTGAGGTCCAGAGACTCAAAGGCAGTGGAGACAGACAAGCACCCAAACACAGGCCTTGCTGTACCCAAAGCCAGGTAGGTTGCTCTTACCACAACACACACTTAAGCACAAAGGCCAGTTTGAGGTCCTAGAGCAGGCGTGTTCCAAGCTCTGCACCCTGTGAAAACAGGTTCCAGAATGGCTGGCCCCAAATCCAATGCCACCCTCAAATAGCATGAAGCAGCTTTCCCTAAGGGCCAACCAGTGTGAGCCCTGCAGACACCAGGACCACGCACCAAACACCAAGAAGTCATTTTTATTAAGGTCTCCTGAAAATGTTTCTTGTGTTCACAGTGCAGAAAGTTTAACACAGAGGACTGATATAAAAAGATTATAAATCATGTTTCGATTCCTAATTGAATTGAAATCACCTCAAAGATAATGCAATTAATGAAAGGGCAGGCATAAAAACCTACTTCTTCTTAAGACTTGGGTCCTTTCTCCTTTCAAAAACTCAGTTTAATAAAACCCAAAGGTAAATGATTTGATTTTGAAAATTAGATATAGAAAATAAAGGAGAACTCCATTTTGATTCACAATTGCCTCACAGGCAAAAGGACACCTAGAGAAGGTATTTCCAACTGAGCAATGTAGAAGAATGGCATAAAAGCTTAAAAGCACATGTGAGCAATCTGTAGATACACACTTGGACGGTGGTCACCCACAGGGGACAAGCTCCTGAATGGCGTTAAGTCACAGAGAGTCCCCTGAGCTCCAGATGACTACAAGCAGACTACGAAACACAAAGAGAAAATCAGATTTAACTAAGTCTAGGTTAGAAAAAAGTGAAGGAAATCATTTAGGTTAGGGAAAAAAATAAATGAAACTGACTCTCTGGAGTAACTCTTCAGGATGCCTCATACATAAGACAGAGCAAAAGGTACAGAAGCCAGGGGTTTACACCAAAACACCAGGGCTTCGCAATCAGCAGCAAGGCAGTGCCACTGCTGGCGGGCACGAGCAAGCTACACGCAAGACTCAGTTGCTTCCTTTCTGCACAGCCGAAAACACAAGCAGTTTGCAACAAACCACAACTATGAATACATTCTCTTAAGAATGGTTCCCACCAACTCCAAAAGAAAGAAACCAACCCAGTCCCAACACCACTAGGGAAGAACTTCCATCCTGGTTCTGGATGTGTGCAAGAGATGCATCTGACCAGTCAAAAGCGGCCCGCGTGCTACTGGAGGGGCTGCTGGACCTCACCTAAGACTTGGACATGTTTGCTAACCGATTTACTTTTAAGAACTGAACAGGCAGATGGACAGCTATTCTGAAGGACTGGTTTGGCAGATAGCTACTTTCATGGAAAAGACTTTTGTTTTCCCTGCCTACCGTAAAATTACGTAGCATGATTCTGGAATAAGGGCTGGCATAAAACTTGGTTTTTTTTTTTTTACATTAAAGAAAAAGCAAAAATTCCAATACATGAAATTTCTTTAAAACTCCTTGTTAGAAAGCTGTTCTTTAAGGGGCTGGAGCGGTTGCAGTGCCTGCCTGACATGTGCGAGTACACAGGTTCAAACCCCTACCACCAAGTACACAGCGAAATCTCACAGCAACGAAAGCCACATGAAAAACTAAATAAAACTGATTCTCTCTTACTGTCTCTCTCTCTTTAAAAAAAAAAGAAAAGAAAAAGAAAAAGCAAGCAAGCTGCTCTTTGGGACTGGAGCGGTGGCTCAGCGGTTACAGTGTTTGCCTGGCACGCGCAAAGACATGGGTTCAAACCCCATCATCATGTATGCAATGAAGGGCACATGAAAAACTAAATAAAATTGATTCTGTCTTTAAAACAAAAAACTGTCCTTTGAAGGTAGAAACCTGATGCTCCTCTGCTGCCATCGATGGGGCAGAGAATGCACACAGCCCTTTCTACCTGCTGTTGTGACATAGCACTGGCTGGCATGGGACGGCCTGCTGCCAGCAGCAGCCCTGGGTTACAGACCTGAGTCTGTAATAAACAAGACCCTGATCAATGCGGCATGCTCTAAACAAGGCTCACATCTAAAAGGCCACAGCCTCTGCAGAAATCAGCGATTGCTTGGGTTCCTAGAGACAACAAATTCATATGATAATAAATAATTTGATGTAACAGCATCTGTTTGTCAATATTTTGAATCACAATAAATGAAATGTGAAAAACAAGACTCAGATAAAGTAAACTTTGGTGTCCTTATTAAATACATGTGGAACTTCTAACACATTATTCTATAAATACATTATAGAGTATCTTTAAATTTTATTTTTACAACTTCAAACATATTATTTTATAAAAATTTTCTTACAGCACATGGGTAAAAGTTGTATTTTTATTTAACAAACCCAGAAATAAAAGCACTGAAAGTAAATTAACTGGCCACCTAAGGAAATGAGCTGCCCTGATGTGCCCGCTCCCAGGTGTGGTGCAGACCACGGCTCCTTCCTGCTTCTAGGCGGCTCGCTCTCCCCGGTGCTTGGAGAGTGGGAGGCTACTCTCCTTTCAAGGTACGCATTCTACATTCTTTGATGCATTGAGAACAAGGTGGTTTACTCTACAAATGCAAGTCCACAGCTTGGCCATTTCTTCCTCCCTGCATACAATGTGTTCCAGCATGGCAGACACGACCAACACGTGGACTGCAGAGCTTGCGGCAGTTCACGGAGATCACAGCCACAGATGTGAGGGACTTGCTACAACTGAGGCCACGGGGCAGGATAAAGAAGCAAGCACTCTACTGCCACCTCTCTATGGGGGAAGCGTCTGCACTGGGAATTGGTCCTCAGCAGCTTATTACTGTACAGTGCTGAAATTACCCAACTATAATAAAACTGCAAATCCTGTGCCTTACTAAAAATGATCTGAAATGGGCACTGTTCAAAAGGAAAAGAGCAAGCTGGGGACGTGGCTCAGTGGTAGAGTGCTTGCCTAGCACTTCTAAGGACCCTGGGTTCAATCTCAAGCACCGCAAAAAAAATAAAAACAACACACACACACACAAAAAAAAAGTAAAAGAAAGAAACCATAGGCATGCTTCATTTCTTCTGAAAGCATGTGGTAAAAGCACACAGGATTCCAATTTACAACTGTGACTTTTTTAAAAAAATGTGGAGGAAGCCAGGCACAGTGGCACAGGCCTATAATCCCGGTGACTTGGAGGGGTTGATGCCAGAGGATCACTAGCTCAAGGCCAACCTCAGCAATTTAGTGAGGGCCTGTCTCAAAAACGGGGACTGGAGGATGTGTCTTGAAAATGGAAAACTAGGGAAGAGTCTCAGGACAACGCTGGTTACCAGTGAACACGCACGCAAACTGGCTACCCTCTCCACCCATAGTGGCTCACTGAAGCTCAAGCTACACACAACCAAGCATTTGCTTTGTATAAAGGAAATTTTATTTTTACAACAAACTTCATAGCTCAAGTTTGTTGAATTTGTTATCACAATTTGTTATCAGAAATTATCTACAAAAGGAAGCTAAAACTGAGAAGAGAGTAATTGTGGGAAGTCATCCTGGGCTTCACGAAGACTCAAGAGACAATTTAAACAATATGGGTCCCAGATGGAAGTAGTATTTAAATGACAATTCTTAAACCAACTTCCAGAAGTAAAGGCTGGTCTACATGATTCCAACAGAGGCAATTTCTAACTCTGTGAAAATCAGGACCTTCTAAGAGAAACAGATTCAAAGGCACATGTGTAAAACTTGTCAACTTACCCCTCCTGACAACTTAATCACCCTGACCTTGGAGCTGACGTGGGGCCCGTCTCCACCGCCTCCACTGTTGGCCCGGTGCATGACAGTCCTCTTCACGCCAGGCTTCATGTCCTGGGGCCTGCCCTGGAGGGACGCAGGGCGGGCTGCCTGAGGCGGGGGCAGGGGCTCCTCCACATCCGCAGGTTTGACCTGGACAACCTTGTGCAGAGGCTGGGTCTGACTCGGAGGTGCCGTTTTGGCCTGCCTCACATGCTTCAGTGGTTTCACCTGCTGTCCTTGATACTGCACGTTAGCACCAGATGGTACAAAGTTTGATGTTTTGGGTTGAACATTTGAAATGATGACATCCTGGTTTTTAACAAGAAGTCTGTTTTTCACATTCTGCCTGCCCTGTGCACCTGGAAAGGGTAGCAGGGGGTTACCGTTGGTAGGTGAGGGTGCAGCCGCCTGCTCCTCTTGCTCCACTGAGGCTTGTGGCGCAAAGAGCTGCTGCTGCTGCTGCTGCTGCTGCTGTTGCTGCTGCGCGAGTCTTTCCAGCAGCTCCTTCTTCCTGGCACCAGCCTGCTGCTGCCGTCGTAACTCCTTCTGTTTCAGGATTTCTTCTCTCAGGCGTTTCTGCTCCTCTATCTTTAAGCGATATAACCTTGTTTCTTCATCCTCATCAGGGAACTGCAACAGAAATACACATGGTTTACTCTGCTGCACAAGGCAAGGCAACCAACCCAATCTGCTTCAACTAAGAAAGTGCATTTCCCAAAAACCTTTCAATTTGGCATTTCACAGAAGGCATTCAAAATCTGCTAAAGACTAAGTGTAACTCTCTCCTCTGGGAAAGGGGGCAGAAATTACACAGCTGAAGTTAATTTGGAAAAATCTTATCAGAATATTAAAACATGAAATAATGTAAATTTCCACTCATTTACAATTTTGAAACCAATTAAACTATTCATTTAAGATATCAAAATATGTTTCAAATGGGAAGAGCAACAGCAGAGAGGCCCTGCTGTCACATGGTTTTATCTGGCTCTTCCCTGACAAACCAACAAAAGGTACGGGGTGTAAATGACCTGAAAGGGCCTGATTAGAACTATTGATTTTTCGTGAAGAATTTTCAGCCTGATCTCAAACTCATTTGTCACAGAATAATTGGTTATAATGAACAGTACAAGTCAATCTCTCTGACCTTGAACTCATGCACCCTCCTCAGAATCAAAATGCTGCCAATTGCAGTATTGGAATATTAATGGTACATGAGGAATTCTTGAATATTCCAGCCTGAAGCCAGTCTGAAAGTCTAGCAAAAACATTCTTTGAAAAAGTCCAGTAACTTTCAAGCATCCAATGACGAAAGCTCACAAAAAGTTAAGCATTTATAAAAAAAACCCAATGGTATTCTATAGAAATCACCCATTTCCACAGACCCTTTATGAAAGAACTGCAGCTTTTGATCTATCTGGGATTCCCTATTTAATGAATTTAATAACTTTATCTGCCCTGAACAAACCTGAAGAACTGGGGAAGTGAAACGAGAGTGCAGCAGGAGTCCCCTAGCGGCCTGCCCTCATGCGGGGCCTGCTTGCTCCCTCACGAGGCAGTTCTGACAGCTAGGGCCTCTAACTGCAGTTAGGACAGATCTGAGATAGGACGCGTAAAGGTTGGAGAGGGTCTGTTACTGGAAAGGCACACAGACCAAAAGGAACACCAGGCGAAGCCCTAGAACAGCACAACCGCAGAGTAAGAGGCACTGTGGACACTGAAAGAACCCAATGCCCCATCTCACAACACACGAGAGATCACTGTTCATCAGCATGTTTCTCCACACAATCAAGGAAGATGAAAGGTATCTTCAGGAACACAGCAATACTTAAGAAAGACCTCTGTTAAAAGAGTCATTCTTTATGGTACCACTATTAGCTGCGGGAATACAAACCAACAATCCACATTTAGCAAAGCAAAACAGAAGACATTTCTTCTAAAGAAAAAATAAAATGCACAGTCCTGGTAAAGCACAGAGAAAATTAAAATAAAACCAATTAAGACATCCAACTTATACCACAGTGACTTGCAAGTTCCAAGTCAATTCCATACACGAACTATTTAAAATAGCCATGTAACTCTTCAGCCATTGACCTCACCCAACCGAAAGAGCACACAGCAGAGCTGGTGGTAGTGTGTCCAGAAGGTCCCTTCCTCATGTCACTTACCCATTGTTACTATTCAAGACGCATGTATGTGACTTTATTTTTCTGAACCAAACAGTTCACACATATCAATTAGGAGCTAGCTATATAAACAAAATAGACCATCGAATTTTTTGGAAAGAATTCTTTATAAACCCCTTTGTAAATCCACAACATTTTTAATATATTGATGAGAAAACCAAGTTACCCTTTCTCTAATAAGAGCTTATTAAATGGTAACTCACTATTTTGATTTTATATCTACAATTCTAATTTGGCAACATTACACTACAAACACTACAGTAATTTATTTTTTATTTACTTTTGAGAGAGGGACAGTGAGAAGAGATAGAATCAATTTTATTTAGTTTTGAATGTGACTTTCACTGTTCCAAGAGTTCATTGCCTATGTGGTGATGGGGCCGTGTCCTTGCACATGCCCAGGCAAGCATGGTAATCACCTAGCCACCTCTCCAGTCCTGCTACAGTAATTTTAA
Source organism: Aplodontia rufa (assembly GCA_004027875.1). Lineage (NCBI taxonomy): Eukaryota > Metazoa > Chordata > Mammalia > Rodentia > Aplodontiidae > Aplodontia > Aplodontia rufa. The sequence continues at coordinate 142,263 of PVKS010001240.1, forward strand.
TTTGACAAAATTAACAAATTAAAAGATAAAACCAGTGCGAACTGGTCTTTATAAAATTTTAAGAAAGTGTGACTCACCTTAATTCTTATCTAAGGATACAGTTCATGCCATTGGTACTATATTAAAAGGTTATCAATCTATCACGCTAATTCATTATATTCCACATAGATGTGTGGCTAATATTGACATAACTTCCATGTGCTAGTCTCTTATCAGACCCCACACACTTGTTAACCTCATTTAACATAGAAGCAAGTTGAGGCTTGTGGGAAGTGAGGACCTCAAACTTCAAATCACTTAAAATACTGGCCTGCATTTATTATTTATGGCTAAGACCCTCTGTACCCATTTTACAATGATCAACAGCACATGTAATTATATTCAAAACAAAACAAATCCTCCAAAATCTTGAAGATCGATAGTAAAAGTGGTCCTATCTTCTAGAAGTCTAGAATGTGAAGCTGGAAAGCTCCAGAAACCTAATAGTGCATGCCAGGGGTCAACAGACTGCAGTCCAAACCTGGTCCTGACGTGGTGCTCTGAATAACGTTTCTCTGGAACACAGGCACAACCATTCATGTGAGAACTGTTTTTAAACTGCCTGTGTGCTGAAATGGCAGCGCTCAGTAACTAGGACAGTTTGCACTATCAAGCCTGCAATGGTGTACGATACTGAGGCCTTTTAAAGAAAACACCTGCTAAGCCCTAAATGTTGGTTCTGTGTATACAACGATAACTGTACGAATACATAAAACCTAATATTGTAAGTCAATGAATAAAACTATATCCTTTATGAACATGACTACTGGGCTTAAAAGAACTGGGTAGAGGGGAAACCATGGGAAGATTCTGTGGGGCACTCACTGGATGAGTGAACAAGCAGAAGCTGACTGTAAGGTTTTGTCTTCGAGACTAAGTATTTCTTAATAAGGAGAATGTCCCACCTCTGTTTCTGGCTTCGCTTCTTCTTTAGTTTGAGACACAGGGCTCACTGGCTTGACCTTTGCTTCTGTCTTTGCTTGTGAGCTCCTGGAAGCCACCACAGCTCTTGTGGGTGGGGATGTGCTGATGGGCTTCACCTGAGCTGCAGGCGTGGAGGAGCAGCGACTGCTACTCATTTCTATCACGTGAGAGGGTGCGATGGGCAGTTCACGCAAATTACTGTTTCTCGGAGCAGTGGGCTGCATCTGCTGCATGGGCCGCTTGGTTACGTTCTGAGACGCTGCATTCTATCCCGGGAGGAAAGACTAGTTAGCACTGAAACGCGCAGAAGGAACCTAAGAAGGCACTAGCATGATAAAGCACAAACACGACAGCGTTCTGGGGGCAGGGGCGCTCCCTGCGCAGCACTGTTTCTCGGTGTGGGAGCGCGGCTGCACCCTCTCAGGCTAAGCACTGGCAGGCTCGTGCTTCACAGAGAAGCGCACCAGGTTGCTGCCTGGGGCTTTAGTGTGGTGGACTATGCTCAACACGACTCTCACGACCCTCCAGGAATCAGATCGGCTGGCACACCACTTCTACCTAGTCCCCTAACACAATATGGAACAGGAAGGGAATCAAGCATTCAGTCAGGGTCCTTGACAAAGAAATGTGTGCCAACTTTCCACAACTGAAGGGAAGTTCCTTGAAGGAAGGGATCTGTCTCTTCCGTTCACCACCGTATCCTCGGACAGTTAGAACGTTTTTCCTGAATTCCCTGACTTATCTATTCAGAACCTAAAGAGACAATCTAAGCATCAAAAAATAAGCCCTGGTCAAGGTAGAATACATCCAAGAGTATTTTCTAAGGTTACATGCTTATTAATTAACAGTATTACTGCAGAAATGATCTACACACATAAAATTGCTGAAGTGAGTATTAAAATTCACTAAGTTCCAGTATTTCAATGACACAGGTATATAAAAATAGGTTAGAGAGGATAATTGCAGTCTATGCCTTATAGACTTCACTATCATAAGAAAAGAACTGCAGACAGCCCTATAAACAGGACACAGGGACAATGTACCAGACTTTATGGCTACGTAAGCCAAGCTATGAATAGAATACTGGGCACCCCTTACATAAAATACAAAGAAGTGAATTCCATGACCTCTTCAACCATTACTTTTGGTGGAAAGCAGCAAAACACTTCAACCAATGGTCACATTATAATTTTCTGACACTCTCATGTCAATCTTCCATGACCTGGCTTGTATGGGCACTGTCGTCCAGACAGAGCACTCACATTAGTGTGCAGCACACACCCCAGCGTCCTATTTACAGAACAGCTATTTTTCACCACTGATAAGCTAAAATGCACTGATTTTTATTAAAATAAAAATGACAACCTAATTCTGAAAAATATTTTAGTGAGCACATTTCTTGTGTTACATATCAGTTATGTATGTATTATTTTATTTTGAAGTAACTTTTGCAGCAAAGTTCATGCCATTTTCAAAATAAATTTAAAAATATTTTCAATCATTCACCTATTACTTTTCTCCAGAGAACAGAACCCTAAAAACATAATTATTTCAAAGTCACCACAAGTGGTGTATTTACTGCTCCACTTAAGTTGTTACAGGTGTTCCACATCTGGGACCATGAGACAAAATCCGTTAACATACTTTTTATGGTACAAAATGGATAAATCATTAATTTCTGTATTAAAAAAAAAACAATTTCCTAAGTGTTTTTTAAAACATGGATTCACTTCAGAAAAATGTATGACATACTTATTAATTTAAATCAGAACTGGAAAATAGCCTAACTCAACAGGGATGCCCCTGGAGTTCTTGAAGCCAAAAGATACCCCAGGAAGCCACAGTGAAGACGCCACCTGATACTCACGTGCCGCAACCCCTGGCGTGGGGGACACTGCATCCGGCTGCTATTAGGCTGGGGCGGGGCAGTCTGCACGTGGGGCCTGAACTGTGGCTGAGACATGGGCATCAGAGGAGGCGGAGGGGCCGCAAGGTGGTGGTGGTGCTGGTGCTGCTGAGGCTGGTGCTGGGGGGGTGGCTGGTGCTGAGGGGGAGGCTGGTGTGGTGGCTGGAGCTGGGGCTGGAGCGGGGACTGGTGCTGATGGTGCTGGGGCTGCTGCTGGGGCTGTGGCTGCTGGGGCTGCGGCTGATGAGGCGGCGGCAATGGAGGATGCAACGGCCCCTTGCATTTCAACACAAGGAGAAAAGGCAGTTTTTAAACAGATAAACTAGCTGTACCTCAATTCAACTGCTTCATTCAAAACACCAACGCAGGGAACAAACTTGACAGGGTGCCAAGGTGGCACTTGGCTTTGCTGATGACATGAACACTATCTTTTAAGTGTAATGATCATCAAAGGCTACTACCTTAAAATATATGTTTGCTCTAAGTCCTTTCTATTGAGAATCCCAGGAATTTATCTGAAGTGAAATAAGTAAGGACGAACACAAACATATAACATATAACGTCAAGTTTGATATTTATTCAAGTTCTGAAACCAACAGAAGCAGGCAAAATCAGTGTTGGTGTAAAAGGCAGCTGCGTGCACCACGTTCCTGACATGATGAAAGATATTTCCTGACTGAGATGTTAGCTGGGAAGAAGGCACAGTTAAAAAAAAAATGAAAAAAAAAAATGCACATGAAGATGTTCAGGGCACCGAGCAAGGTGGGCACCGAGCCTGTAATCCCAGTGACATGACTCAGGAGGCTGAGGGAGGACAGCACAAGTTCAAGGCCAGCCTCCGCAACTGAGACCCTATCCCAACGCAAAAGATAAAAAGGATTGTACTGCAGCTCAGTGGTAGAGAGGATCCTTTGAATTCAATCCCCAGCACTGAAAAGAAGCAAACAAAACAAGTGGAAATATTCATGGCGACTGTTTCTGGGAAACAGGATTATTTCATTCCTTTCCTTAAACTGTGCTATATTCTAATATTTCTGCAATGGAGAGGAATTAATTATACTTTTCATAAAAAGAAAAAGTTAAAAACCATCACACCCTGAATAATAATCATTTTCCTTTTTAGCTTAGACATATATCCTTTGTATTTCTAAGTGACTGACTCAAGTGTGCTATCACTGTATGTTTTAACAGTAAACTTAAAATCCAAGAAAAAATACACACAATAAGATGCCACAAATACTCTCACCAGCCCAGGAAGCACCAACCAGCAGAGGGCACGCAAGTCTGTCAGATACTGCGTTAACACCAATACCGTTTCCCTCCCCACAAAGGGTCTCTCCACTGTCTAGTGCAGGAACACAATTTTACAAAGCACTTTATATACACGAGTAAACCTTTCAAGACACCTTAAGACAAGCAAATGTATTATAAAAAGATATCATAATTTTACATTTTTCAACTGCCCCAAAATGACTTTTTCTATCTCTCCTAGTATTTCAGGAGGTAAAACAATGTCATCAAGAGAACTGTAATAAATGACACATTTAGCACTAACGCCCTTATTCTTTAAAGGCTATAATGAAAATATGAAACAGTGCTTTGCCCTGCAACACCAGCTGTTTCCCTCAAGGCTGGCTCCCATGCATACCTGAAGATTAGGCTGGGCGTGTGTGGGCAGGAACGGCTGTCCTGGGCCGGGCAAGAAGGGCTGTCTAGGAGGAATGAAAGGCCGGGTGGCTGCTGACCCTGGCTGGCTAAAGTGCAGGATCCCCACTGGACCTGGGGGCTGCAGGGCTGGTCTTACGGGCCTCTCTCTTGGGAACACTGGCTGCTGTCCTTGCTGATTAAACGCTGGTCCGGGCTGAGTGAATGGTAAGGGACTCTGAGCAGGAACAGGATGGCTGCTGTTCAGAAGCGTGGGTGGAGGCGGTGGTGGAGGGGGACTTCGCTGCTCCAGGAAAAGATGACTTGGGAACCTTGGTTCACCTGAAACTGAAGAGAACGACACCACCTTCAGGTCAGCCAGATCATGCCTTTCTATCTCATCATAATGGAGGCAGGATATGAACATGAGAAAGAGTTCTAGGTTCACCATCTACTTCTGGACTGCTCTGGAGTCAGCTTCTCTAAGCACTTTTCCAGGTACCAACACTGTTTGACTTTAACATCTGAAACAATGGGCAGGATGGCCAGGGCACAAAAGCCTGGTGCCCTCAATCCACCTCTCGCTAGGTTGGTCCTAACAGTAACTGTCCAAGTGCACCATCCTGGAAGCTTGTGCCAGGCCCTGTGCAGCCAGTCCTCTACGTACCTCCCAAGAAGAAAGGGTCTCTCTCCTGGGGTGGGGGTGGAGCTCTCCACTGGTCCTGGAGAGGCAGCCGAGGGGGCTGGCTAAAACTGTTGGGCACAGGTCCAGGTGTATGCTGCGGGAATTCCGGAGGGCCCTAAAGAAAACAACGAAAAGACAGTGAATGACAGGAGAACAGCCTGTCATCTTCAGCGATGTATAGGGCTCCAACTTTCCTCTGGAAAGATCACACACTTCATCTTAGCAACACTCTGTCTCAAATTATAAAAAAATGAAAAGGAGTGGGGATGTAGTTCAGTGGTAAAGCACTCCTGGGTTCAAACCTCAGTACCAAAAAAAAAAAGCATCAAAAAGTTAATTCAAGATTTTAATATTACAGCACTGCAGAATATTATTTATAAGCTTATTGAAATTCATGTAATTATTGACCTTCTTTTTATTAATCCAAAAGACTAAGGGTCTATTTTGGACATTTTGACATTTATCTTCTCAAGGATGATATTCTCTGTTATCTATTTAACACAACCATGAGCTACAGTTATGAAGCTGCTTTACGTCAAAAAGAAATTCAATTTGTACTGTAACAAAAGTCCACAGCCTCTGATGTAACAGAAAATTATGAATGTTAAGAAATCAACAACAGAAATATTACACACTTAGATTTGTCTGGAGAAAAAAAAATTTAAACCAATTTTTACAGAGTAACATTTTCAATAATTATTTGTTACCAGTTGAAAGAGACAAAATAAAATTACTTCTTTTTCCAGTTGGTCTTTCAAGTATCCACTGAGATTTTTAAATTGCCATGTTTGCATAAGCAGCTGCATTTCACTTAGCATTTAAAGAAATGCTACTCCGAAAAGAAAAAAATTATTAACTCCCCCAAAAGAAGTAATTATATGTACCACAAAAATAATTTTCACTTCATATCACCTCATTTTTTGGAAATGAGCTAGTATTTCTCAATTTCATGAATATAAAGTTTGAACGCCTCATCTGCTGTTTTATTACTGATGACGACCTGTTCCCTGTGTGACCTAGTCGGGTAATGCGGGAAATGCCCCTCCAGTGCCACGGGCCCTCTGCCTCCTCTACAAGCCTGCCCTGCAACAAGCAACCTGCACGCCCAGAGACTGCTGGCTACCTAAACAACAACCAAACAATTACGTTCGAAGGGCTGGAGCGGTGCCTCAGTGGTTGTGGTGCTCGCCTGGCATGCATGAGGACTCGGGTTCAAATGCCAGCACCATGTACACAAGGAAATGTCAGAGTAACGAAAGCCACATGAAAAACTAAATAAAATTCTCTCTCTCACACTGTCGCCCTTTCTCT